>KB302059.1:4014-23305 GCA_000328365.1 Capitella teleta
ACATGCATGCTTTAATGAGTACTGTTTATTGATCAATCAATGATAAGTGTGGTTTTACTGAGTGCCCCCTTAATTCCCGCTTCCTCGCAGCCATGGATTAACACATTTGGTTTGTCTCTCAGTGCCTCCCATGCGCGAACAACCCATTGTCCGTGGAGGGGCTTGAGGGTGCTGAGTCGCAGATCGGGTTGGGTGCTTATACTAGTACCGCTGTCAAGCGCTGCTGCGACGTGGTCGGCGAACCGCAGAGTGTCCATAGTGTTTAGCGGCCGCTTCCTTGGAGATCGTGCTCTCTGCTAGGAACAGAGGCAGGGAAAAATACCAGCAGTGCGTGCGATGCGACCAGCGCGTCTCCTCGATCTTGTCAATGTCAATGCCCTATGAACTAGTATACTAGTACGCTTGACCGCGAATAATTATGACCCTACGCTTGACCTTGAATATTGCATGCCGCGAAAAAGTGCCTGAGGCATGAAACCGTGAAAGTTTCAGTCCGCGAATGATTCCTGTTCTACAGTATACAGACCTCGCCCGAGAATCTGTGCTACTATGGTAATTATAGTCTATATGCTACTGCTTGGGTAGCCGTGCCACTCCTTTCGGCTGGCTCCCGCGAAAGGCTGAAGCTGCGCAGGAGCCAGCCGAAAGGAGTGGCACGGCTAGGTTTTGTCAATACAAGCTTCCACGACTGAAAGGCTGAAGCGACGCAGGAGCCAGCCGAAAGGAGTGGCACGGCTACTGCTTGGGGAGCTAAAATAAAAATAGGACGGGGATACAAACTGGATTATACTGAGTCAAGCTGAGTCGAGAGAGCGACACTCACTCAGTCAATGTCGAAGACAATATCATGAAATTCACTTGGTGTATGTCGTATGACTGAGAATTGTCAATGAATGATCATTTCTGATTGACTGAAAAGTGAATGAGCGATAATATAGAAGAAAGTATGAAATGGGATTAGGGATTTGTTGACGAGCGCCCATAAAAAGAATGGACTTTTTATTTAAATCTACAGTCAGTACAGCGAAAACCGAATATTCACATCGAACAACAATCGAATTAGGCGGAGAATCGATAATAAAAAAACCTTATGGCTTTTGGACAGCTGACCCTTGAGCAGACGACCTTGAACTTTGCTGAGACAGGGAGCATTGATTATTTTGGGGAGATAAAAGTACGTTCACGGTTCACTTATTGTAGCATTAATTACTCCAAATACCAACAAAATATTGTATCCTCTATAACTGCTTAGTATTGTATTGTAGCAGACTAGTAGCTGAGGAAGTACAATAAATAATACACAAAAATTATAAGAGTTTAAATTGAATATGTAGAATTGGCAATTCACTTATGAGATCAAAATTTTTTAAACCAAAAATAAAGCCAAAAGTAACCCAACAAAAATACCCGAAATGAAAACACAGAAGCTGTGGGCTGTGAATTATTATATTTTATTGAAATAATTTCTTAAGAGTAAAAGCATCAAAAAAATATATTTGGCACAGAGCGCAGATCACGCTTCTCTACATCAAAGTACATTCCACTCACAGTCGAAACCTAAAACAAAATATTTATACTGATAAAAAAAAAATTCTGTATGGGACAATTATTGCAGGATAGTTCTATACTGGTCAACAGTGAATGAAATTAGCTAGTATTGCTAGGAGGATTAAAAAAAAACAAAAACAGAGGAAGACTATACGTAGAATAGGAAGTTTTCACTATATTTTCGGTCATGATCGACCGCAAAAATTAGATTCCTGCAAAATCCTTCTGGGCGATCTTATAATGTTACCCTACCCTTGACCGTGAATAATTTGTGCCACGAATGAAGGCCTGAGCCATAAAACCGTGAAATTAGCAGTCCTACACTAATGGCTGTGTTTGATTATTGTGCTTGTTGTTGTTGTTGTTTTTGCTGTTCTTGTATTCTTGACCTGACCCATGCGGCGATAATCGACATGAAATTGTGATCATTGTAAAGTTGGACATATGGATGGCGCTGAGAAAGATAAGAAGAGAACAATAGGAAAGAAATTCAAAATCGCAAACGAGCTCACCATCAAATCATGAGGCGCAGGCCTCATTTGTTCTTCTTTCTTCATACTGGATAAAAAGGGGGAAAAAAAAAAAAGAGAAAAAGATAAATTTAATGTTTCAACCAAAAGAGAAGGCCCTGAAATGCAAATTACATTGATGGGCCAGCATAAAACTAATCTTTCAATTCAACAATATACATTAAACTATAATAATTGATATCTAGCAGTCATTCAAGGTGCTGTTTAATAATAATTAATTAAGATGGCAATTACTGACCACTGTGAAACAAAATCGACTAAAGAATCCGGGAATGCTCCCTGGCAGAGTTGTGGAGGTGCCTGTAGAGTAATTATGTAATAAAATTATCATAAGACACACAAAATCTAACCTTTTGAACTATAGAGTTGAATAAATCCATTGGCTGTGAAAAAAAGAAGCAATTTCATGAAAACATCACATCTCAGATATACAGAACAGAAGAACTGAATACCTTGGCTGCCAGTTTCCTTGCCTAGGAGAAGTAAAATTAAAATAAATATTTATTAATTATAGAATAATATCTCTGACCGATTCATATGGAAATTCACCACACGCCAGCTGAAATGAATAAAATTCAACCCAGATATCATGATATAAAACGAGAGACTTCACCTCAAATAACGTAACTCCTAAACTCCACACGTCTGACGGGATACTGTAGTCGAGACCTTTGATTCTCTCCGGCTAAAGACAAAAAAATAGGCAAAAGTAAAATTTAATTTATTCATAGCAATACTGACCGCCATGTAGGCATTTGTGCCTATAAATGTCTTAGCTACGGTGGCAAGGAGCTGAAAAAAGCAAACAGCAATTAACGATTAAAATGGATTAACCCAGGAAAATATTCTGCATGCAAATTGACAAATATGATTAATTACCTGAACACTGACTCCAAAATCACACAACTTGACTTGTCCGTCAGAATTGACTAAGATGTTTGACGGCTTCACGTCTGAATCAGGGAACAAATCAAAATTGTTATACTGACCCTCATACTTAAACTTTATAAGTAAATATCACTTTTACATTGGCTCAAAAAGGGGAAACGGGACGCTAAAATCCCCTTGAAAAACCCGTATCACGAACATTCCGAAACAAACTGCAATACCTCTGTGAAGAATTTTCAGGCTCCACAAATATTGCAAGCCTTTAACGACTGATACAGCAATTCTACCGAGTACCATTTGGGGAATTTTTCCATGTTTTTCTAACGATCCACCTGTAGATTTCAAGGATAGATAACAAAAAAATTAATTGCTAGGATGCGACTCACCGTCCATGTATTCGGTGCAGATGGAGATTCGGTTTTCCATAACGTACGCTCCGTAAAAACCAATAATGACGGGGGAATGGCACTGGAAGAAATAGAGGCAGCCGTTTATCAATATTCATAGAGGTAGCAACTGACCTGATTGAGGATTTCTAACTCAGCAATGATTTGTTTTTGCGCCTCGTAAGAAATATCTAGGGGTATGACCTGAATGCGATGAAAAGTGTGTCAAGTGTTGAATTTTAAATAATTTTTTTCCCCTACTTTGACAGCCATTAATTTTTCTCTGGTTCTGTGATAGGCCCTGCAAGAGAGAAACAAAAAATTACAATGCAAACGTGAAAACAAAAATCAGAAAAGTGAAATTGTGAAAGAAAGAAAGAGAATATCTTAAAATTTCAAAAGGACTTTCCAACACGCATCCTCCCAGCAATCTAGTAGCTTCGCCGTGAATGTCTTCTCCATTTTGGCGTCACTTAATATACAATAACATGTCCAAAACGCTGCCCATACATATTGGTACTCAAGAATATGAATATGTATTTATTAGCTTTCCAAGTTCCCACAAAGACAATTACGTCGTCACCCAGGGGAATCAAACCCATAAAATCGCAATGCCCTTTCACTGAGCCAACAGGTAACTCAAAATAGAAAAATATAACTTTTCACTAATTGACTTACTTGTAAACAGTGACGAAACTTCCTGAGCCAAGTATTTCCTGTTGAACTAAATCCATGTTGTTGATATTTCCCGTGGCGAGAATTTCCCTAATATCCCCTGAACGTTTCCTGTGACAGAAAACGCATAATTAATGAAAAAGACGCATGTCATCAAACGAACCTGCTTCCTGTTTCTTGGTCAATTTGCGATTCGACTGCAGACGAATCTCCGCCATCTTTCGTCTGGACCTAAATAAAAGTAAATAGAATAAATTCAGCAATCCAAGTATCTCTTAAGTAACAATAAACTTACTTTTAAATCATGAATGTTTCGCTTTGGTGTCGGTTTATTAGCTGAAACAAAAAAGTTGGTTTCATAGCTGGTTTGGATAGTCATACAGCTATATCCCCAATGTCCCAGGTACAGAGCTAGACATTCAATCAAGGCAAGGGGTTCGTTTCTCCTGGGTGACTCCCTACCAAATTAAAATCTCTCAAGTGGGCACTTAAAATGAGGACCTTACAACCAAAGAAATAAATACCATAAATTAAAGAGGACCTCTGATTGTTTTGGACTAGTAATCAATGATAGAGGATACACCCCAAAAGACAAATACGTCTTTTGCCTGACCTACTTTAAGACATTATGATTGCTGTGGACTAATTTCTAGATGCATCGAATTTCAGTTTTGAAATCTCGGTTTCTTCTCGCTTTCTATTTCATACCGTCATGATGTCATAAACATAATTCTCCTATTTTGTAACAATGGGAGTCGTCGAGTGAACAGATCTTTCAGCAGTTCTCATAAAAGAAATCACGCACTCATCTTGTTTCAAGCTATTCTGCCTGAGCAGGAAATTCGAATTTTAATTTGTCTTGAATATCCTTCACAGTTGACAGAATTTTTCAAACTTGGTCTCTTGTCATTCCTAAAAGCCCATAGAATTGATCTAAAAAGGTTCCAAAATGAACATAGTTCTTCCTTTAATACTACTACATTTGTATTTTGTATCAGGGATCAATTACTATAATTAACTAATTAATAGACACCTTTAGGGAATATCATCAGGGGCTCCACGTCTTCACAGTGAGGCTGCTTGGGGAGAGATCCAATATACTGCAAAGGAATTAATCGCATTGACTCCGCATTTTGGGGGTTTTGGAAATTACGAATACCTGAGACAGCATGGACGTCATTTCTTCTTCACTCCTCACCGTGATACGCTCTCCATCTTCATCAACGTCTGTTAAACGGGAATTAAAGAATTAAAGAATCAAGCCCACTTTTTTACTCACATTCAAATGCTGAATTCTGCAATTCTGATTTTATTTGGCTGAGGGCCTCCTGAAAAAAAAATTATCGTTTGAAGTTTAAAAAAGCCAGGAGTATGAGTACCGTGATAGCACCCAGAAATAAATATAATCATCAGGACATAGCTAAGCTGCCGTTCAGTGATTTGTGTGGTTCAAATTGATTGTACAACAGAGCTTTTGAGGGTTGGTGTGCTCTTGTCTGTGGTGTGAAAAGGCGGAATTCAATGGATGACATTAATATGAGGAATTAATGCGCTCTTGTTCCAGTAACATTCACAGTGTCATGCATATCCCAAAAATGAAAGTGACGTAACTGTAATTAACAAATTGATTGATTAACAAACTGATTGATTTCTGGTGGCTGTGGACCTGTGGTATAATTTCTATTGGTGCACTTCGTGAGAGTTAATGATTTGACGCAACGTAAACCAGTCAGTATCAGCCACTAGGAGTCCGTGACTGAGTCTCAATCACTCAGTCACTGAATCAGTCAGTGATCCACTCACCAGGACCTGGCTGAAAAGGAGGTCCTGAGGTTGTTCCACGGCCCAGTCCATGGCGCCCTCGCCCGTCATGATCCTAATGGTGATTGGCGGACATGCCATCTCGACAATTCACGCATCGGAAGTTGTCAAAGAACTCCCAGTTCCGAATTAAACGCGGATGAAGAAAGAATTACAAGGAATGGAAGGATGGGCAGGAGAAGATTTTGGCAACGGTGAAACATCACGGAGGTTGAAACAAAATCATAACGTACTCTTTCCGCGCCCTGATGTTAGTAGGCAGCCAGAGGAGGAGGAACATCTCGAGGACATCACATCGTCTCGTAGGAAATGAGACTTTTGGCGATCCAATTAATATGTCATTTTTTGTGAACAGTCAAACATCCCTATTACTAGATCTTCTCAACATTGGTCAAGCTCTTCCATCTCCTTGCCGTCTTTATTAAAATGATGATAAATTCACTTTCAATATTTCACGAAATGTCATTCGCACTTGCATGATGCTCTATGCGATTCTAAGTTTTTGCACCTGTACCATGTATCGTTCGTTTTCTTTGCGTTGAATACGCATTCATATTATATTAACATTATTTTGTGATATCTGTAACTCGCAGTCGACACGGTTTAGATGGTCGCTCTTGCCATCGTCTTTTGGTGCGGCGCATCGGCGCCACTTCTTCGAGTTGGGTCTCCGCTTCTCCCTGACGTCTACAGTCAATAGCTGCCCCATCGCCATATTAAATCGTTGTGAAACCTATTCATCCAAAACTGCTTAAAAATTATAAAACTCATCTCCACCTATACGCTGCAAACTGTTCAATATCAAATTGTTACGTCTGTATGTCTTGATATTATTATTTTGTATATGGTACATTCTTTATCTATCAATCTTTATGTTGATTTCTTCCTCTTGCTCGTTTGTTTGTTTGCTTGTTTGTCTTATGATTCATGCATTTTCAGGTTGAAATTAATATTTGCTATATTAAGGTGGCCAGCTTGGCGTGTCGAAATCACTATGCCTAAAATCATGAATTTCTATGACCATAACCATGCCATGGAGGCATATAGAGTGATTAAATATGGTGACCCGCAAGTGAACTCCCCAAATCTTCAAAGGTTACATCTAAGTAAATTATCAATTTAAATAGCGCCATATTGAATATTCAATCTCATCGAATGCCTCCGCGGACACATCAGTAGAATTGCCAACAACATGTACACATGGTGTGGAATACACAGGTGTGGAAAATAAAGCGCATATCCAAAGGAGAGAACAATTAAGAAGGTCATAGACAAATGTCCTAACTTTTCCCCGAAATACAAACCCCTACTTAATTTCTATACCCCCCAAAAAATCATTGAGTCCTTTTTAGTTTGAGAGGGGGTACCCTCACCCCCATTGCAATAATGTTCTGGTTAATTCTAAAGGTGCTCCGAAAATTGTGTAATTTTTCTCATAAACAGTTCCACCATTTGGCTCCGCCCACAACTCCGCTCACTACTCATTTTGTTATGGTTCCAACACCCTTTGAACACACGCCAACCACAGATGATTGAAAGAAAGTTTAGTTTACCTTTGCTCGCTGTGCACTATAAATTTGAAATGAAATCAATCGATCTCGAAAGTTATATATTTTCCTCTAATTTGCATGTGTGTTTTCTGCTTCACAGTCCGAGATACACGTGTTATCCGTACGCGGCCGAACCGGTGTCCCCCCCCCCCCTCCACCGCCAGGCCTCCATCGTCAGTCTCTCGGAATATAACTGTACCACCTACTATCACCAATACCATGCACCTGCATATCATCCTCTCTAGTATGCAATGAATGAATAAGACGAAAAAACTTTGTTTCTGCTTCCTGTTCTGAAGATAGGGATAACCAAAGATTCTGTAGCTTCGCAAAGATTGGACACTCAGCGATTTTGCGCCCTAACGCGACGACAGCGCCACCTGGCGGCGACGAAGCTGAGGTTTAACTGAGCGTCTGCTTCCAGTATTATTGTCATGGCGAAAAGACACGTTGGTTAAGGAATAAAATGCAAAAAATTATCGGAGAGACTGCTGAAGAGGTAGGCGAAACATAGTACGCTTCTAGGTTATTTGTAACAGGTTCTACGGACTTTTTTAAAATATCGGATAACTGTGAAAAACGCCATTGACGCCATCAGCGGTCTGACCTTCGTCGCCGCTTGGGGCGCTGCTTCTCCGTGCTAACCATTGCGTGAATAGGGAGTGAGTGTCCAATCTTAGCCAAGCTACAGAATCTTTGCCAGTAGTGACTAAAACCGGGAGGACATGGTGTGGGCTAATCAGG
The DNA here is from genome assembly GCA_000328365.1 of Capitella teleta. Lineage (NCBI taxonomy): Eukaryota > Metazoa > Annelida > Polychaeta > Capitellidae > Capitella > Capitella teleta. The sequence continues at coordinate 12,157 of KB302059.1, forward strand.
TCATCTGAAACATGATTGGCTAAGGCCGTAAGGCGTATTTAGAATAGCTCAAGTTTAGACCAATGAGAGCGGCGCCTCAGAATACAATTAAATATACTGAAATTGGATTGAACTGTTTGCTGAAGAAACAAAGCGCACGAACTATATCAATCAGTCAAGGAGATGAACGCTCTTCGTGAATAACATCACCGAGGAGTTCGCAACTCTGTAAAAAAAATCATAGCTAACAGCCTGTTCACATGTGTACTCCACTATGGACCAAACAACTTATCACTCGGCCTTGAACTCATCTTACAAATCGTAAAATGGGTGTGATCGGCATTGCAATGTTATAAAATCCACATTAAAGCCAGCAAGTTCTCATCATATCCTCACAACATTTTATGCATTCTTGAAACTAATTCCTCAAAATGTAAGGCTGAACTCCTTGGTTGGTAATGGATACCGCGGATACCGAGTTGATATTTGTGTGCAACATGATTCCGCTGTTATCCTGTTTTGCAGGAGATGAAAATGTCCTAAGCCGGATTTAATAAAATTACAAGATAATGATCGTGTCGTTTTGCGTTACTTGTTTGAATTCGCCGGATTTTTTGGAAGTTTGACCCAGATACGACTCTCTTCAAATGAAAAGACCCAGTCATTAAAGTGCTTAGATGAGTGCAAAGTGCAAAGTGCAAAGTGCAAAGTGTATTTATGGTCTATGCAACAATAAATACTTGTAAAAATGAAGTGCGTGTGGTGAAACGGCTCCAGGACGTCATTCTGTGTAATTGTGTTTAAGCGAGTGCTCTGTAGGTATTGGTGCTCTTGCTTTTGGTGTTGAAATAATGATTCTCTTACGATAATCATTATGATCGACAATGGTATATATTAACGGATTACTCTTGAATCTGAATTGATTGAGTGTAGACATGCAGACGTGGGATAAAGTGTGCAGTAAGTAGCTGTAATTTATCATCGCTGTAAATGTTGCCAAGTTTTTATTCTCGTAGAAAGGTGATGCTTATAATGAGGACATAAATTTAAAAACGAAAGATTTCTACCTTTCCAATTACTGCCCTCTCTCATGAAAGTATTGCAAACGGAAAGATGAAACGAGGCCAGCAGTGGCTGTATAAGTGACGGGCGAGCGGACAAGCGCGAGAGAATCACCAATCAGCATTCGCCGCCAACTCGTAAAAATATTGATGTTTTGAATGAACTTTTTCTAGGTCATTTACATTAACATTTTTTTTTTCACCAAACTTCATGCATGTTATGAATATTTACGTGCAATAACATAGCAGTTAAAACTGCTAGCTTCAATGTAAAAATGATACAATGCAAAATATAAATATAAAAATAGCAACGTGTGCAATTTGTGGGGTGCTCAAGTGTTCTATTTCTTAGGTTCCCGCGAACGGGCCACGCGATCACAGCTGGAACAACTTCAATGAACAACGCATCCCACAATGCAACATTTTTGACTACAAAACATCAGGCATTTTGATGTCTGTTTATGGACACAGAGAAACACGATGGAACACCAGAGTTCATGTGATGTCAGTGGAATTATTCATCTTACTGATGCTGCTCAGTCAGTAAGATTGATCGAACCAGATATAATGGAGCAACTAACATTTGAAATGATGCAACTGTCAATTGAAATTTTCTACAGTCGAAAACTAAAAAGGGATCTTCTACACTTTGCAATAATGGAGTTCGGAGAATATGGAAAGCAAGAGAAATTCATACAATTCTTGATCAAACGTGGAGCAGATGTGAATAAGCGAAATACAAATGGTGCATCGCCTCTTCGCTTGGCAGCCGAAGGGAGAGATAATGGAATCGTGAGAATGCTTCTTGATGCCGGAGCAGACCCCAACAGCAGAAAAGGTGAAGTATCGGGTCTTCACTCAGCAGTCAAAATAGGAGGGATTGGAATCGTGAGAATGCTTCTTGATGCCGGAGCAGACCCCAACAGCAGAAACGACTGCATCTACATACAATCGCCTCTTCACTTGGCAGTCACAAGAGGAGAGATTGGAATCATAAAAATGCTTCTTAATGCCGGAGCAGATCCAAAAATTGAGGACAACTACCGACTATCACCTCTTCACTTAGCAGCCGAAAGAGGAGGAATTCAAATCGTGAGAATGCTTCTTGACGCCGGAGCAGATCCCAATAGCAAAGACTTGGTCTACAAACAATCGCCTCTTCACTTGGCAGTCAGAAAAGGAGAGATTAAAATCATGAGAATGCTTCTTGATGCGGGAGCAGATTCCAACAGCAAAGAAGGCTTTCAAATGTCTCTTTTGCATCTTGTGTGCAGCGAGGGAGATAAATTAGCAAACCGAGAATTAATTGTGCAACAGTTGATTGAAAATGGTGCATCTGTGAACGCCAGAGGCAACAGTTGGGTACAACCTTTACATTTGGCCTCCAAAAATACCAATGCTGATATCGTGAGAATGCTTCTCCGGGCTGGAGCTGACCATGATTCAAGAGACCAATGTCGATACACTTCCCTTCATTGGGCTGCTTACCATGAGAATCGAATCCATGTTCTCCCTATTGTTGACTGTCTTATTCGCAATGGAGCAGATCCACGGGCACACAGCAAGGATCCAAGACCAGCGTATGTTGCACACTTTGAGAGGGCCAGTGATGATGAGCTGGAGCAGATTATGGAGATGTTTTTGAAGCACACTCCAGATTTGTTTTCTACAAAACTCCCTGGTCGCAAAAATTCTCAATTCCCATGGTTCTTCCAGTTCGAAACAAATGAGTGTTCTCAGTTAAAATTCAAGTACATTTGTGAAAAGATAATCGATGATTCCAACAATTTTGGTCGGAACCTTTGGCACAACTCCGGTTTCCTCTACGCTAAGAACGAATATGATATAAACTCCATTATTCGTTCAATTTCATTATTTAGTGAAATGGCCAAATGTTGCGCAACTGAAACGGCGATGAATTCCAAAGATATATTTGGGTATACTCCAGGATTATACGTGGTGTTCTACAATCGAATTGTTCTCAATGTGTTTGAGACTGATTCTGACATCTCGACCATTTCGAATTTCTCAAATTTTACAAAGAGGTTGCCAGAAATCACAGAGGCACAGACGAATCTGCTTCGTGTATACGTTTATGCCGGACTAAACCCAGCAGAAACCGACAATTATGAAGCTTCGCTTGTACACCATGTCGCTGCATCGGCAATGTCTGATGCACTTGATTTCTTGTTGAAGCAATGTGGAGACGAATGTCTCAATGGGCAAGACAAGGACGGATCGACACCCTTACATTATGCTGCGTCTGTCGGACGTAAACAGTCATGTGAAATATTGTTAAAGCACGGATGTGAAAAAAGCATCAAAGACAATAATGGCAGAACAGCATGTGATCTGGCCATGCTGTTTAGTTACGAGGACGTCATTGTACTGCTAAGAGAGAACACTGAGTCAAGCGTATCACATATATTTCGGTGCAGGAACGAAGAATACGAATATGATTTGATTAAAGATGACGAGGAGGAGGAAGAGGAGGAGAATGTCCTTCAAAGTTGTCTGAAGAGTATGTGCGGACATAAAAATTTTGATGATACATACAGATCTTTGCTAACATCTCCGGCTTTCGGTTCACGGTATTATCAGGATGTCTGCATCAAAACTGAGGATGGATGCTTCAAAAATGAGATACAAATAGTGTATGAAGGCGTAATGTCAATCATTGGGAAGATTAAAGATCGAATGAGCTTACAATGTCCCTTGTTTGCCTTTGACGTTAAGTTAAGAGGAAGCGCTTCCGAAGGAACGAAGATAGGGAGGCCCGACGAATTCGATGTGATGCTGAAGATGAATAACCTCTCAGAATACTGCCAAGCGGAAAAAGTGGAATTTATGGACCGGGTCGGCCAGGGTCCATTGGGTGACCATATAGTTAGGCTGACCAGCACAATCGATGCGATGAAATCCATGAAGACAGACAGCCAATATGTGATTCAAGGAAAAATGTACAAGGAAGTCAACGCGGCTTTGAGAGCAGTTGTTGTGAATTCAGAAGTATGGGATCATTGTTCATTCATGTTTGTTGATCTCACAGAGATGAGAGTGGGAATGGCGCTACAGGTTCTATACAATGGACCACTTTACAAGGCACTTCTTATCTCAATAGATCTAGTGCCTTGCGTCCATCTGGAGATGGATCTAGGTGATGACATCGAATTCCCAGATTATCTTAAATACTGGTCGAGGCGAGTGTGAGTCAGCTTTATGTAATGCTTGAAAATAAGATGATACCCTTTTTTGGTATTTCTTTCACAGACTACGAGGAATTGATAATGAAATCGCTGCCAAAATCTGCCATTGATGCCTACGTAATCACAAAAGCTCTTCGCTCGCCTCGGTTATACGCGCTTTGCACCATTGTCTTATCTGAATCGAAGAGTGAGATTAGATATGACGAGTTGGTATCTCGATCGTCATATAAATTGAAGAAGGGTCTCTTCAAAACTGCCGAACAATTTCTTCATTCTGCACAACACGATGACATGAACAGTGTTCAATTGTGGATTCACGGAATACTGAGGAATTGTCGAGATGTATAGTTTGGTAATTGAAGTTCTGCCTCGTTCAGATTAATCTTTGATGAATCATTTACCTTCGGTTCATGATGAATAAGGACAATTTGACAGCGGTATACTACTTAAAGCGTATTACGGATAATTAGTCAAGGTCATTTTAAATTACAATTATTAACATTTTGTATTATGCATGTACAACAATTATAAACATAATTTTTATATATAATGGATTGTTATACTTGTGTCTATTCAATCGATATAAATAAATAAATATTAAATAATAATAAAAAAAAAAATCATAATAGTTTGTATGGAGATGTGTTTTAGGGTGAAAATAACCCATTCATTTGCTTATTACATTGGACATGTATTACATTATATATCTGTGAATGTCCAAATTTGGTCATAACCGATTTTTAACATATTATAGTTTGGTTTTTCGATAAGTCATTTTGTCCATTTAATTGCGTCAGTGCATAGATATGAACTTAACACGCTTTTCAGCTATGGTGCGTGTCACATTAATTTTATGCTAATTAAATGACAGCTAATCAGTTAAAAACAGTTAAATATTAATTTGCTTCAGTTCAGTTCAGTTCACAATATTATAGTCCTTTTGTATCAGGACTTGTCTTCAGATTGGAAACGTAGCGATGTGGCGTCAAGGAAGTCCAGCCTTCTCCAGAAGGTCCCTCAGCTGGGTCCACAAGGTCCGGCCCACGTGGATATTCGTGATCCGATCTTCCTGACGTCACCACTCTGTCTCCGCTCTGCTTCACTGGCCCGAAGTGAGCCTAGGTCCTTCCCGATGGGTTGTGCAATACCGGGGGGACAGTGAGAGGCAAAGTAACCTCCCAAAGTTATAAACAATCAAGAGGCGTTGCGAAACCCCGCCATCTTGTACTTGCGCATGCGAGCATATACTTTATATAATACGTTATGATTTAGTTTATGATTGGTTGTGATGTCAAATGTGCGCTATGAACGTACATTGGAACATTATTGTACCATTGTATATTAAGCGCATTTACTAATGAAGAAATGTATTTTAAATTATACTTGTACATTAAAAGCTATCTCTCACATTTTCCCGATTTTGTTCTCTTTCCTTCTTTAATTTATTAAAAACAAATGCATGTTCTCTGTCTAATTTCTCGTGCTTTTTATCTTCTCTTTATTTCGAGTATCTTATACTTTCGCTTTTCGTCATGAAGATGTGCATAACATACACTTGGAAGCCAACTTGCATGTTCAGCCCAAACATTATTTTGTGCCTATCGCTCAGTCAGATGATATCTGTGGTGAATGAAAATGCAATAATGGACATATTGTAGGCAACACATACATTACTGAGATCATAATGACTTCACTTTCGTTAAACTAACAAGTATCAGATAAGATTGAGATAAGATAATATGATTTTATTTTGCCAAAGGAATGGTTCTGTCAAACAGTTATTATTTGAGTAAAATAATTGATTAATATTAAGCCCTGGATGATAATAATATTAAATAGGTTGTGAAATAATGAGTCTGACGACTGAGGACAAAAAGGTCTCGCAATGCGTTTGCATTCTCTTCTGGTTTTACGACATATATCAGCAATCCAACCTTTTCTAGGACGACTATTGGGTTCCTAGAGTTGTGTAGGGAAACTGCCTGTCTTTGTGAAAACAAACTAACAGAGCCGCTCTGCGTATTGCTGCATACAGAGCCGCTGTCTATATAATAAAAAGAAGAAGAAGAAGAAGAAGAAAAAAAAAAAAAAAAAAAAGACAATTAGATTTATTGTTGAAGGGTGGTCTTGCAAAATGAGACTAGTACACCTTTTCTACACTGAGTTGGAAACTGTGATCGCTGATTGCTCAAACTAAAACTAGGTTCGCAAATGGAAAACCTGCTGCTATCTGTAGAACAGTGTCAACCCTCTGATATCCTGAATTGCACAGGGGAACCTTAAAACTGAACTGTTCAGGTCATAAATAAAAGGCTCTGGATTTTAACTCTTCAATTGAAAGCAGCCATATTTTCTGCTCACTCACTAGTTCAAAGGGTGCGTGAAAGCCTTTCAAGTGAGTGAGCTTTTCAGTTCTATAGGATCCGGCTTTAAAATTAAAGGCCATACAAGTAAAAGGTTTGATGGAAGCTAAGTCACAGCCTGAGCCTATTAGCCTGCTTCTAGCAAAGCTAGACTGGTTGCTATTATAATCATATTCCGGGAAATTATGGCACCAAATTTTGCATTTCTGATCAGGAACACATTTACACTACATGATGACATGATGGGGTTTTACGGCTCCACCCAAATCATTCGGATGATATGGGCGCCAGAACAGAAGGAACAGAAGGTCCAGGACCGGGGTTTCTCTCTACTCTTTTCGATAAATCCCAAGGGTTCGTCATCTTGCATACCACAATAGACAGTAATACACAGTGCCCGGTCTTGTTACGAGGTTGGGCAGCACGGTAAAGTCACCGAAGAATTACAATTTGCATAAATTGCTAAAAGATGAGGGTGGGGGGGGGGGTTCAGTTCCATGATTTAAAAATTATTATTGCTTGCTAATTGAACTAAGAGTTTGATAGTAATCTGATATTGTGATAATTAAAGAGCATTATTATGTCTGTGTAGACCCCCCCCCCCCGTATTACACCCTTAAGCCTAACATAAGAGTATACGGGTTTGTCCACTGTTTGCTAAATACAATTTTCTTTCCTGTACACTGACGGTTATATTGCCTTAATTACGTAATGCCGCGCGCCCCCATTTCAACAAAGATTTTGTTTCATCTTGTAAGTGCGTCCGTGACACTTAATTAATTTTATACATTTTTGCGCATATTTTTCCTAGTAGATATTGCTTAATTTCAGACGTGAGTGTTGAACTCAGCAATGTCCTCCCGCCAAGTTAAACAGAGACACACACACATATTGGAAGACCAACATACGACATCAAGCGTGAGCTGAACGAACCGAAGCAGCAGGACTCTATCAAGACACCAGGTGAGTTACATTTACCCCATATTGTCTAACGAGCAGACGACGCCACAGCACCAGGTCGGAGCGGCCAACTGAGTTAAACACAATGAGATTTACCCGTGAGTGAAACACTCTGGAATTATACATGCTCATCTGGAACCTACTGAATTTATTTCTATATATTTCAGATTCTGGAGACTCTTTAAAATCTGCCTTTTTTTGACACGATTGTCTTTCCGGTTGCCTTGCTTCTCATCGCTGTCGTTGTAGTTCAGAGAAAAGTGAACGCCGTGGAATATAGGTCAGCAGTTTGTACTACTGACCTACATTTTACGGTGCTGCGAAATGATTAAATAATAATCTTCTTCTTAGTTACTCTAGCTTACCTAGGCCACCTGTTTGGGAAGGACCATTGAAGCCATACGATGTCCTCTTGGAATCGAAGAGGCTATTTGAAGGGCAACCCAGAGGGGCGGAGTCGATGGTAATTTGTTATCGTATTAAGAGTGTTTTTCTTGATTAACTTCGACCTCAACAGTGTTGCATCTACACTGGGACTGCGGATGGGAAAATACTGCACATCTATAGAGGAAAGATCCAGGTCATCGCGACTTTGGGGTATGGATCGAAACCATGGTTACGGTCCCTGATCAGCAAAGTGAGATACCCATTAATTGTTCAAGTTACACGTATTTTCTTGTGATTTATTTTCGCAGTTGCCGTTATATGGATGATGCACAGAGGAACTATTCAGATTGCGATCATAATCGAACTGAACCAGCGAGGGGAAATTGTTGGCAGTATCACGGATGTGGAGGATGCCGCCGCCGGTGTGTGTGTTTTTGTGTGTGTGTGTGTGTGTGTGTGTGTGTGTGTGTGTGTGTGTGTGTGTGTGTGTGTGTGTGTGTGTTTTTTTTTTTTTTTTCTTTTTTTTTTTTTTTTTTAAATATATATATTTTTTTCTGTATCTAGGGTCGTACAGAACGCCATATATTTCAAGACTAGCCATCTTACTGAGGGAGCATAAATTTGTTCGAATGTATTGGGTCACAACATGTGTATATAGGTCACGTTGCTGCTTATTGAATAATTTTTTGAATCTTCTTTTATCGGGATTATTAATTTTTTTTTTTTTATTCCCAACCCATAGCATATACAATCTGAACCTTCCTTTCCAGTCATTACTGACTTTGGGGGTGTTTGAGATCTTATCTTACGCACACTTCAGTGGGTTAAACCGCTGACTACAATCCAATGCAATGGTCGAGGTCCCGTGTTCGAGACTCGATCAGGCCGCGGGCGTTATGATTGTGAATTATAATTGTAATCCGTTATATTTGTAATTCTTCGGTGACTCTGCAGTGCTGCCCAACTGCGTAACAAGGCCGGGTGCTGTGTACTACTGTCTATGGTGGTATGCAAGATAAAGAACCCTTGAGATTTATCGATACGAGTAGGGGAAAACCCCGGTCCCGGGCCTTCTGTTCTGGCACCCGTATCATCCGATCGAAATGGGTGGAGCCGTAAAACCCCATCACTCACTCACTCACTCACTCACTCACTCACTCACTCACTCACTCACTCACTCATGCACATTCTTCATTTTAAAGTATACGCATTATTTGAATTAATTAGGACATTGAATTTCCAGTTCGTGACGTCATTGAGATTAAACTGCGATATCCCGCATTCACGCGATATTACTCAAATGAATAAGTACAAACCTCTCTCTATTGAATTCCAGAAATAAAACGGCGATCAGGTAAACCACGAGTATTTAGCCTCATGCTTTGACATTAAATTTAGACTCGAGTATAACATAATGCAAGTAAAGATTAAATTTGGGCGAATTTTGGGGAAGCTTGGTAAACATCCAGCTTTAGATTGGAGTTAAACCCTGAATCTTACAGCCAAGGTTGATCATTTTAGTTACCATAGTAACCCAATAAACTAGATCACACTGCAAGTATCACATTTTTACTCATGGCATAAGTCTGTTACACAATAATTCATTATTTTATATCGCATTCTACATAACCCAATGCTTAATTTGCTTATTCAATCCATTGGTCTGCGACTTCGTTTTAATCTGTAACGCATTCATGAACCGCATGATAAGGAAACTGTAAGAGTTTAGTTTAGCGCAGACTACCCAACATTGGATAGCATTCATCTCGACTATCAAGCAATTAATATCAGGTAAGACAAGACAACTTGATTAATTCGCAATGGATAATTGTGTCTGAGAGAGGAGAAGAAAAAATGAGGCATTATCAAGTGGTTGAATTTATGAGTCTGATGGCACAAGGGACGAATGAATTTTTGAGTCTGTTAGTTGTCACAAATGGCGTTCTGAGGCGACTACCTGATGGCAACAGTTGAAATTAGACAATTAGATTTCTTTGTCTCTAACGTAAATATTCAACCGATTTCATCCATATTGAACCAGGATCTTTCATAAGTCATAATTAACACTGTCATAAAATCGGAGGTTGCTTCGGCGTCCATATAATTATTCGCGGATAGTGATTGTGAAAATCTTCAAACTCATTGTAGATTAAATAAGTTCATATACGTTACTGCACCCCGACGTTGATTAATGCCACCTGCAATTTGTCTAATCATACTTTTCAGCGATCGTGTTCGTTTGTTCCGTCCGCAAATTTAACATGCCACGTAGACCGGAAGTTATTTGCTCTTGTAACGTTACAGCAACATTAAGCGTTCCACTTTCGTGGAAATAGAATGTTTAAAAGACGCCTCAAGATTCAACGAATTGTCGAGTTTAAGATAGTTTCAGTAAACACAGACTAGTTCGGGTTAGTGTGAGATGTAGGGATCCGACAAGAACTCGCGTTTGGTTGCCAAAACTTAATAAATTACATTATTATATTATAGACATGTATGCAACGGTGGAGACAATAACCGATTATGATTATCCATGCTGATAATTATAGGCCTAGATATTGGGCAATACAACACAGGCAGGCCCCTGTCATACGTAGGCCTAAATGCGTGAGTTATTTCTGAAGTATAAAGGTGAGTAGTGTTCAACGCAGGCCTCCATGAGTGTTCTTCTCACAATACTCTTGAACACGTATGGATCACCAGCCGCCATTCAATGTTCATGGTGGGTATGCATGCACTGAACTGAATCATCTGATGCTCAAGACGTTGATTGTTGGGCCGTTCCTGGAAATACTCATCGTAACGGTTTGGCGGTCTGTCTCTTTAGCTCCGATTTGTTCATAGATTAAATATTTGTATGCCTAATGATGTAGACAATGCAAAGTTGTGATCATGTACAAATTTCTTGACAAAAGCATGGCGCAAGAGATACAATGAGACCGTTAATAGGCAGTCGTGGCAGTCGTGTGTACTTATTATGAACACCCAAAATGCACCGAAGAAGAGTTTTCTGTGAGATTTTGCACGGTCTAATATACAAACAAGAATCAATCAGAGATATGACCAAGGAAAATTTTTAATAATTAAGCTAATGATGAACATTGATAAAGGAAACATTAACGTATTTGCAGTAATGTTAGTTCATGATGCCAAATTATAGTATATGCTTCAATTTATAATTTACAGCAGAATT
>KB302059.1:39353-90412 GCA_000328365.1 Capitella teleta
ACGTGTTGGTGCATAGTGCATGAGGGCCTTCGGTCTGCTTATGGCCACGCTATCTCCCAGGCTGCTTGCTGAGTGCGTTTTAGTCGATTCATGTCACGTGTCTGATGCGAGGGTTTAGTATTTGTCTTGGGTTTCCCGCGCGTTGCAGCTGTTATTGCTCGCTGCCCCGGTTGTAGAACAACCTCCTCCCCCCAATCAATGGCGAGTGCACCCTTGATGGAATAAATGAAGTATACAGAGATGTATTCAATGCGATTAGCTGAATTGACCAGACACGAGCCATGAATGTATTTCAATGTCCATTTAGACTCAGTGGTCAATTCATCTTGTTTTTAGACTCAGGGGTCAAGAGGTTAATCTGATTATTCTGATGTATTGCTCTCATTGGTTGATTGCAACCCTTCTACCTAAATTAATGAGAAGTGTTCCTGAACCCCCGAGGGCAGCACTCATACTGTCTAGACGCTTCTTCTTTGGGGTTGTGTAAGAAACCAGTAAAGATTTATTAATTAAACATTATTAATTGCATCTCAGCAATACTAGCATAGATCAGTATATTTCGGAAGTAGGCCTAATACATGCACTATTACGTGTTGCCTTTATTGGATCACTTATGGATATACGAGAGACAGAGATAACACCGAGGCCTAAACGGTCACCAGGCATTTTGGGGTGTGACATAACTGCAAATACCAATCCAGGATGATGCAATCAGAGATGGACATTTCAGACACGATCAGATAAATATATGCGATGCAAACCTCTGGATAGCATTCCTTTCTATGAGGAGTATAGACTAGTGAACGCAAGACACACCCTTCGTTGATACAGCCGTGCGATCCCACGCTTCAAGGGGGGTCGTGAAATGCAAGCTCCGAGGCATATGGAAGGCAACTGATACGGGGATGATTCCTGTTTGGTTGATTCCTGTTGGTTTGAAGACCTGCAGATCTCAAGGCTGCTGCAGGGGGAGCTCACAGGGGAGCAGCGGGATATTAGTCGGTTGTGGATGGCGAAAGATAGCGAAGGGGAGCGGATGTCACGGCGGAAATGGACGTCATCGATCAGGGAGGCTCCTCTGGGGATACAGGGCACAGAGGGAGATGTTAGCACAACAGGCTGCTGCTGTTGTAAGGAGGGGAGATGGATGGGGGGAATAGAGGAAGAGGGTTAGGATTAAGATTTGGATAAGGATGAGGAGTAGTTAGGATTAGGGGTGTGATGAAGGAGAGGATGAGAATTAGGGACAATCATTCAGATTATGATGTTGATTATAAGATTAGCATTTTAAGAGGGTGGGAGTTTAGATAAAGATGAGAAGTGGGCTGAAGAAGAGGAAATCTTAAGTGCTAACGGAGGCTATGAGCTATATCCATGCAGATAAGAGCAATCCGACAGCCGTTATCTAATTGGCAAGATATCACATGGAGGTTTCGATTGCATCTTTGCGCAGCGTGATCGCAGCATCCGACCGTGGCACGGTCGTCGTAAGAGGAGGAGAGTCGGTCGCTGTCAGTTGGTGATGCATTGCACATGTGAGCAGCAACTGAACACTGTCGGTGGTGGCTTAATTGAGTTTATCTTTCGCCTCTTACGAGTTTATTATCGCAGCGTTACCAAGCGGAGATTGCGTCATTCGCAGCTGTGCGTTGCCTGTCCAATGTGTCGATTTACATTTTCAATCTTTGTTGTTTTTTTATAGATTTTTTTCTCTCGCAGTATTTATATCTGCATTTATCTCTGCCCAGGGGTGGCACTTGTCATTTCAAATTAGATCTCGCTACGGTGGTCAAACGGAATGGGAGATCTGGAGTAGAATTAAAAGCGTCTAAAAACTAATCGAAATATACGGAATGTTACGTCATTGCGTCTTTTTACGTGATATAATCATCGTTTCTCAAAGATAGATCTTCAAGTTTGCGAAAAACTTCAAAATTTCCTAAGAGCCTAAAAATATTTAGATTCAATATTTTCTTGCCAGGGAGTCTTTAACTTAAATAAATCACAATGGCCAACACTCATCAAGTTCCATAACCTACTTAAGGTTAATATTTACGCGTCATAGCTCTACTCCTAATGACTAGTGCAACACCTTATTAAGCTTTAACAAACGACCCCCATATGCAACCCCCCTCCCCCTTAATGATTGACATTTGGGCTGAGGGTCGACTTGGTCCTCTTATAAAGCTGAGCGCCCGTCTGCCTGTAGCTGCAGAAGCGAAAACGCCTTCAACGGGGACGTTTCCAATACGGATATACACTGTGATACATCGCTGGCGAATATATCGATTACTGCCATAGAAGCAAGGTGAGAGAAGCAGCCTGTGAACTCGCTTTAGTATTTGATCAATGCGAAAGTGTTATTATGCTTGTCTGAAAGGAAGGTGTTTTATTTGATGGAGGTATATTAATGTTATACCTTATAATGGATTGCGGCTATTTTGTATGTTATACATAGGTATACGTAAGGTAATCATAATTAGTATAAGTGATCATTTATAATTTAACATCCGAACTAAAGCTTAGGCAAATCCCGAAAGAAACTCACTGTTACCATGGTAATCTGTTGCTATGCAACACGGACATTGGCTTGGTGTGTGTTGATTCTATATGCAATATGGACAAGTCCATATGCATTGAACAAAGGGGGGTTTAGTGGTTATATCACACCCACAAGCAACCACTCTCTCAAGTTATATAATTAAATTTGTAGAAATGCATTGATATATGTTTAATTATATGAAACAATTAAAACTTTAATATCACATGCATATTAAAATTCAGTTAGAATTAAATTAATTTGTTTCCATTCATTGTATTCATAATTATTAGTCGGTCTGGTTGGAATCCAAATTAATTATGCGAATTTCATTAGCTAATCATTTATTAGTAATTTCAAGCACCATATAATAGCTATCTCAAATTATGTTATCAACCTTAATTAACCCCCCCCCCCCCCGGTCTACTGCGTCAGCTGTCCATTGCATGATGGAATATTTAATACCACAATCAAGCACCAAGTTGCGTGTCGCATTTGAAGGAGGCATCCACGTGCCGTAATTTAATGTGCATTGATAAAACGCGATATTAATTTAAACAAAAAAAAAACAAAAACAAAACCCGTTGCTGTACCGATAGACTGTTGCATAATAAGCAGAAGATGTTTGCTTATCAATCAGTGCACGTCTGTTTATATATCTTCAGAATGATAAACAAATCCCGGTTATCTACAGACGTAAGTGTTGATTATCATAGGTTATCCAGAGCTAATATTCCTGCACGAATAAATGGACTCCAAATATTACGATATAACACTATTGAACATTTCAAGTATGAAATATTCTTCTCTGTTTGACTCTCACACATGCGCATGTATACATACAGAATATCAACCTCGTACTTATCTCATCTGCTTAGTTAATTACCGCTCAAACCACGTGATTTTCAACACCTTGAATCGAAGATTATTCTGTCGAGTCCTTGTCGGGCCAATCTTGGCATTCCGCCCCGAAAAGAAGCATTCGCTGAGCTGTGAGGCCGTAAATCAGGCAACTTAAACTAGAGATGGCTTTCAGGAGGCCCGTTTTATTACCCATAAATAATCCAATGATAATCACTTCGTGCCCTCACAAGGACACGCCGTCTTTGTACTCAACACTTGATTCTCAGTCGGATGAAGTCTTTTGGCGCGTAACAGAGCGGAACTTGATGTGACAAATTTAACTATAAATCATGAAGTTAATTGGTTTAAACGCCTCAAGAAATAGTTATCAGGTTCTATATGCTTCAAGGGGCAATTATTGTTGTTAGCAAACCTGCATGTTTTAAAAATTGTGATTTATAGCTCTACAAATGAAATAACAAATCCAATTCATACATTTCGATTATTACTGAAGTCTGCCTCTGTACGTAGACTGTAGAGATGTAGACAAAGCCTAGCTGAGTCACGCAAATCAATAGCAATAAATGGATTGCGCCAATCAATTTGAGGTGTTTATATCTCATTGAGAGCCCAGGGGGAGAGGGGGATGGGGGTGTTTAAAGGAGCTCAGAGGCAGAGAGAAGAGACTGTCTCCTAGTAGTGAGTGACTCATGCCTTTTCTGCTCTCTATAGCATCATTATAGGCACGTTCTGCTGAAGAATATATTTGGGTTCAAAGCGAGCGAAGCAGCTGCGTGCCGCGCGGAGGAGGGCAAAGGGCGATTGGCAATCTGGAAGGGGGGAGGGGTAGGGAGGGATTGCTCACGGGAGACAACATGTCCCGCCAAAAATGGATGTGGTGCGGAGATTATGGCTGGGGCGGTGTCGCCATCATGGGTGCGATTTCTTGCTTGCGTCAGCACAATGCATTCATTCTTTGCGATCCGTTCTCACGCCTTTCTGCTAAATGGCGCTCACCCTCTATTTTACGCATCCAATAACTCTTGTGCGCCAGGCTACGTATCGTACAAAGTGACCAGGACTCGATTATGTAACCCATCTCTGGTTACTCGCCTGGTATCAATTCTCCAGCCCTCAACCCTGCCTCAAGCAACAAACAGAGACAGCTGATGTTTACATGTTTTGTATCGTGGTTTTGGTCATTTACTCATTTTGCTCTAGCGTAAATATCGATTTCTGGTTGGCAATATCCGTGTGTTGATTGCCTGTATCAACACAAGGATCAGAATGATCTATATTGTTTATTTACGTATGATACCTGTGCAGTCTCAGCGAATGGCAGTGTATACAGCAGTGGTAATTTTAGTGGTCATTCTGTCCATGCATTCATCTCTCCATCGCACTCTCCCTGAGTGAGTCAAAGACATCCCTTTACGCACGGATAGACAATAATTGCATCTGTTCGCGGCGGACGCAGTCTCCATTTACCTCTTCCCTGGGCATTTGTCCTTGTTGGCTGTCGAGCTGAAAGCCTCCGTTGCTATGGCGACCCACAATATAAGCACCGTCGGCTGTAGGTCCTGGGTGGAGAAAGAGTTAGAGGAGAGATAGATAGAGTTTGTCTCAAAGACAAGAAATAAAGAAGAAAGGAAGATTTGGTTGGTGTTGCTTCGTGGTCTGGGTGGCTTCAATGGTAGTAGCATTGTGAGACGAGGGTTTAGTTCGGAGGTAGGATTCAATAATAGCATATGCATGGACCTCCAAATGCGAGAGGACCTCCGCAACTATATAAATGACAAGTACAACACGTGTGGTTTATACGTTCACTGTAACAGCAGCCATAACACTCGAAACTCGAGTCGAATGATTGACACCACATTGCTAAAAAGCACATTCTTGCGTTGTTTAATTGCAGACTTCCGGTTGTCATGCTGGATGACGTCACAAGCACGTGACTATGTATGACTCGGACAGCGTGTATGGATCTTCTGCCCAGGGACCTCCTCCGTACGTCAGTCCGGCGTGCTCTCCGCACTTGCGTCACATCGGAGTATCCGGTTTAGCGGCGAATGGCTTGCCGGATAAATTGGCGTACGTCGATTTCTGGCCGACCTTCTTGCATAGCGACGACGGCTTCAGAAATGCTGTTTTCGAGAGATTTGAGTGAGTATAATATTGTGCATGATTTCTGTTTGTAACAAATACTCATAATTTAGTTTCCAATTTAATTATCAATTAATTAAAGGAATAAAGGAAGCTGATAAGTTACAACTATCATGAAGGGTTTCTCTGAGGGAGGCGAGCATTGACTGAAGGAAAGTACTCTGTTTTTAAATACTGGCTGGCCACATAGACAGACATCCTTCTATGCTGATTAAAGTCAACAATTGACAACCTCGAATATTAATTAATTATTCAATAATCCCTAGAAATACAATTCTACCAGCCACAATGGGAAAGACAAAATAATGATCGAATTAGATTCTCGTCATTTTAATTGGTTTCAACTCCGGTTCAATGTAGCTATTTATAGCATTGATCAGTGAGTGATTAGAATCCAACCGAATGAGAAGGGAAAAGGAGGATTCGAAACTCGTAATCACATCACCTCCCTCCATCCCTTTCCTCTTTGACACGCCAAACGATGAATCATCCACGCATGCGTACTCGCTTTATGACGTAATAATTGGCTTTATTGCTCTCATAGGAATACTACCGCGACAGTGAATCACTTATCACCCCATCATATCAACACAGCATTGAGCTGAATGAGGTTTTTATGGTTGTTATCAAAAGACTGAAAGAATAGCACTTTTAATGGGTAGATAGTAATTAATAATATTATTATTATGCCCGTGTTATTGTGAATACTTGTTATTATTATTTCACGACACTCAGTGGGCACGAAATATACAGGTATATGGTATAATTAAAGTGTTAAAAAGTTGAGATATTCAATTTAATTGTTGTTTACTGTGAATAATGTGATAAATGAAATAATGAACGTTGACTCGTTCTTACGTTATGAATCAATCATGAAGTGCGTTATGAATTCTAAAGAGATGCGTTATGATTTCAGCACTCTGCCTCCAAAGGCCAACACGTGGCTTCGCGACAGACCACGTTACACAGTTCTCAAGTGCGAAACGATCGAGAAGAAAGTGTCCAGCGCTGACCAGCTGACCGACACGAATCCCAAGTTCGACGTACCAGAAGCGAACATTGTTGTGTACACTGTTCTCGGATTAAGGTGAGTGAATCGATCGGAAGTTCGAAACAGATGTTGTTTATCTATGATTTATAATAAGAAGAAATATCTCAGTACAACACTATATGGGTATACCCTAATCGTGTACTGAGATATTTCTATAATATAAATGTCAATTTTAAGACGTTTCACTTTAAAATTGTTCCATTAATGCATTCCGTGCTCGATTTTGATTGGCTCCTGAGGCGGAGTGGGTGCAGCAACGGACGTGCTATGATTTCGGAGCTGTTTTAATTCTTTTAGATGCTATAGCAACACAATTGATAAAACGTACTTGGAACAGGGGTCTTTTTACTGCTAACCACGGTGTCAAATGTTCCACTTGTTACAAATCGTACCCGGAAACCACCATAATTGCAGCTTCATTTTGTGTGTGTATGTTATCTCCAGGTTATGGTATACCTCCGAGATCCCACTGGATAAGAAACTTCCGTCGCATTCCTCTCAGATCGGCTACCGGAACTTCCTGCCCAGATGCATCGACGTCACCCCGCGTAGCATGGCGTTTGATGACCTCACCGACACGTACGAGGAACTAAACGAAACCATCATTGAGCGTCCCTTGGAGGGTCAGTTCCCCGCCCTCTTTCTGCTGCTGCTCCTCTTCATGACCTAGATATTTCACAGGAAAAATCGTGACCGTTGAGAGCGTACGACTGAGACTCCAGCGTCCTGATTGGGAAGGTCCTGATGTTGTGCCAGACCAGACGCACTGGTTGGACACCCAGAAATTCCACTTCTTCTGCATGACGCGGGTGTTCTATCTATTTGAATGCCCTGCTTACGAACAAATAGGTCAGTATACACCAAAACAACAAATATGTTATTCGTAGAAAATGTATATCTCTGCAGGAGCGGCCGACTTCCTCCCCGATTACCTGCCGTATGATCCACAAGGTAGAAGCCCCGCCAGCCCCAAATATTCCGACTTCTACTCAGTCATTGTCAAAGTGAATCAATGGTTGGAAAAGGTCAAGGTGGGTGCAAATAACACAGAGGTCAGATCATATATTTAATCACTACGTATATATAGGAAGTTAGGATCGTCAATATACAATCCATGGAAACTGTCTTCCCCGGTTTAAGCAATGCTGGTGAGTTCTTGTTTCGATTAATATTCATGCAATAATCATCGGTACCACAGGCAGCGTCAACACTGGAGCAAACTTCACCCCAAAAGCGGACGCTGGGCCTCTTGTTCGCTTTGTCCGGATCACCTATGTCCGACCCAAGTTTGGTCTTCCCCCAGGAGGTCTATACGTCCCGAGGGTCATCACGTACAAGACTTTTATTCCCTCCGTGGTTGGTTCATCTCCTGGTGGTGCCCCTGAGTTTGAGTCAGTCGCTGTTTTGTGGAACAGAGTACGAAACTGGCTGCAACAATCTGGTTAGTCTACTTGGGTGACGTCTTAGTTTTCAAGTGCAATATTATCTTCTTAGATAGGAGAATCGTTGGGATGGAGGTTGTGCACCACCCTATGCCTCTGCTGCTGAGGAAGAAGGACGAAGCAGAATCCACCATTATCAAAGGATTGTGGGTCTTTTCTCCGAATTCAGCGTTAGAACAATTAGAACGTCTACCAATGATTGAACTCATACGGTAAGCTTAACATTGCTGTTGTTGTTTACTGACCAACAGTGTTCTTTTATTCTCTGTAGGGTTTATTTTGATGGCAGGATGGTGAGCAATGTTTCCCCTCCAGCGTCCGTCGGAAGCGCTGCGAGCTATGGCCGCCATTCTGCAGTCAGTTCACCGCAGCACGCAGGCGCGATGACCCAGGGGTCAAGGTCGTCGAGTGACTCACCAATTCTGCATCGCCATTCCCGCCAAAACAGTACACGATCGAACTGTCGCCTGCTCTGACAGTAGTGGACCCTTTGCCGGGCATTTCGGCGGGGGTCAATCAACATGAGCTTCGAATCATAGTATTCGGTCAACTTAAATCAATGTGACCTTGAAATTATCCTGTATCCACACCGTCTTGAATTGATTCACAAAACTGCTGGATTTCTCCACTATTAATGTGTAATGCATAAACATGCCTTTTGAAGCAGTGTATTATTATTATTTTTCCCCAATATTTTGTTACCCAGGGTTTCCAACATTTTTTTTTATTTTTATTTTTTTTATTTTTTTAATTTTTTTTTTGGTAATCATTACTTAATGATACACAATATTGTTTATGTATGTTCTAGTCTACTAAACAGGGTCTCTCTTCATTTCATGATCATATATCTACTCTCTTCAATAATTATGGTCATATTTATATGGGTCATTTAAGCCTTTTCATCCATTTTGTCTCGTTCTTGCCCGGTCTTGTGTCTTTCTTGTGTAAGACTTGTGTCTCAATAAAATATTATTTATGAAATCGATTGACAATTTCTTGATTTACTACTGTGATGGCTACGGGCCTAGTTAGAATTCCAGTAAACATCCGCACCTGATAAAGGTGGGCCGTTATCACGAACATTTCGATTCAGTTATTAATTACGTATAACCGGGTATTTCAGCATGATATTTGGTTTAATTCTATGGAAATGTAGTAGCGTAGTAGCTCTAGATGTAGTTTATTGAGCACTACCATATGATACATGCTAAGCATAATGAAGATTTACATAACAATACAAATAAATATTCCGCGTGAAAGAAAAGTACTTGTACGGGTAATTTACGAAAAAAAAAAAGGCATTCTAAGATGGAACAAAGAGAAACCAAACTGAATAGATTATAGTGATTTAACGGCTGTCAAAATTACCTTACATTATAATACGGACATCGAACAATTGATCAGAAATTAATCCTTAAAGCTGAATGAATCTTCGACTTCGTTACGCAGCAGTCGATTGCCTTCTTCGCTCTGGTTCTTCCAGTAGAAAACAACACTTACGAACCCGGAAACGCACACCATCACAGCACACCCCGTCCCCAGCACAAAAGCGAAGAAGCCCATCAGATCATAGGTTTCATACAGGAAACCACAGCTCCACACACCAAACAGACCTCCGACTGCAGTGCTGTAAGTCGTAATAACAGCTACAGATCTGTCATGTGCAAAGGATGACAAGCACTTCCGAAGAATGTCTATAATGACATCAGCACTATGTATGCCCACCAATTACTCCCTGCTACCACGAGTAGCACGTTAATATTACAGGTGATGTGGTGTATGCCATGACCAGGTGTTTATTAATTACTGAAGTGCGCTGGCAAAAATATCGTTACAACCCTATCGATGCCCCGAATTGCGTTGAACAATGTATCATGCTGACAAGTGAGGCATCTTCAGCTGATATATAAAATGCTTTAGATGTAATTGTGACGGGAAAGTTTAGAGTAGTGACCTCACAACTTTTGACAATACATTGGAATAGGCAAGTCAGATTCGCAAAAAAAAAAAAAAAAACAAAAAAAAAACAAAAACAAAACAAAACATTACAAGAGAAATGCTTAAACTGGTCGCAGGTTTATTCTTTTTCTTCAGATTTCCTAATTAAGGCGTTTGCTTGGTCAGTTTCAATACTGCGTGCCTCGAAATCTTCTTGAAAGTTATATTGCAGATAAAAATGCATAATAGCCACGACTGAACCAAGGATTGCCAACACAAGAAAAGGAACATAAAGAAGATACGGCAAAAAATGCCCGATTCGTCTCAAATATGAGCATTTCACGACAAAAGACTTACACATCATCGGTGAAATACTTGTAAAGAGTGTGATAAGACTATTAATTAGATAATTAACCAATTAATGTATATAATGCAACGATTAATGCTCGCATCACTGCAAGAAGTATTCACAGAATGCATCCACTGTAACATTAGAAGAACGGCTATTAGATAAAACCGTGACTACAAGTGTATTTCAATGTTTTGAATGTCCACTATATATAATTTGTTCTACCGTTCAATAATTAATATATGTCTACATCTATATTCAGGGTACGAATCGAATCAGGTTATGAACCATTAATTCAATAACCATGTTTCAAAACGATAATGAAACATATGGAACACCACCCATTCTCATGTTTTCAATTCTTCTCGTGCGAGTGCGTTATTAGAATATTGCTCCAATTTCTAATTCAATTGCATGGTTTTATTCTTCAGATACGAATGGAAAATGCCGTTTGCTCGACGCGAGACAAGATTTCAATTTTCATGTCATGTCAGCTTATGGAAATTTACGTATCGGAGGCAGGCGTAGGGCGTTAACATTGAGAGCCAGTCAATCACAGTAGAGTTCAATACAATTGTGTCGTTTGAGGCCATGACCTGACTCGACATTTGTATGTAATGAACATTTCTCATGAAATATCGCCGGGCAGTTGATTATTATTTTGATTATACTGTTTTGTTTCGGCGCTTACAATCTTTCGTATACTTTGAAGTTCGAGTTCCTCTACTTGCACCAAATGCTGATAATATATTACTTGTAATATATTATCAGCATTTGTAATATATTATCAGCATAACAATATATTACTTGTAATATATTGTTATTCAAATGTAACATATCTTCTATTCGTTACAATTGGAACTAGCATCTCATACACCACAACAATGAAAAAGAAACTGAAACATAAATTTTTGAAAACATAAATAAATCAAAGTTTCCAAAACTACATGTATATCAAGAAATTGTAGGAATTCACATAATCAATTGATTGTTAAAGTTGAATCATAATTAAACTATTAGTTAAATTATCAATTAATTATACAAAAACCACAAAAGTTCAACCAAATTTGAAATCAGTTAGTTATCTTTTTTTTTTCTTGTTCAGTAAGATCGTTCCTTTTGAATAAATTCTCACAAATCTCGAGACTCAAATCTGCTAATAAATCAAAATCAAAATAAGCACACGAAATTGAATAATGTATGTTAAAATGAAAAGGTTGAACTTGAAAGTTTATAGCGGGCTGCTTTGCATAAAAGTCGTTCACTGACAGTAATCCTGTCAAATCATGGTCTGACCTAGACCTAATTGTAACATAATTTCTTTTGGTGGGATCTGGTATCTCGATCATGGTGTCTGGTTTTTCAGAAAAGAAATGCACCAAAATCCGAGTTGGGGAGGATATATATTTTCCGGGTTTTAACACAGTAGGGTATGTATTATATCAGTTCAATCGATTTCTGAGCCATGGTTCAATAGGAAAGTTGTGCAATGTTTTTATTCAAAAGTTAAGAACAATCTTACCAAACAAGAAACAAAACTATATGTTAACTAATTGATTTAAGTTTGGTGAAACGTTTGTGACCATTATATAACTTTATTATGTTCCAACTTTAACAACTGATAATGTGAATTCCTAGAATTTCTTGAGACATGTTTGATCTATTATCGTGTTCACGTTTACGATTTGATTTATTTATGTTTTCAAAAACTAATGTTTCAATTTTTTTTTTCATTGTTGTGGTGTATATTGTGCTAGTTTCCCATTACAATGATTATAAGAAACAGTAAGTATGAATAAGTATTATATTACAAGTAATGTTTTCAGCATATTCTTATTTCACAACAAACGGTGTAAGCTATTATTGATACTTTTTCTGACTTATATTATATTATAAGAAGAAGAGAGGACTACGTCGAATTGAATGTCCTGACAACATCCGGGTCTGGAAGGAGGGATGGCCGGCTGCAGCAGCAGTATCTGCAGCAAGATGAAGAAGGTGGGCGCCAATGTTCCACTGACGAGTGATGCATGTAATCATGTGGTTTGTGTTTATAGGTTGTTGAACTGCCAGATCGCTCACGAATCTTTTAGTGCTGTCCTATCCTGTTTCTGACTATGCACAGGACTAAACAATCGCGGAAATTCAACAAAGACCTCCACGAACGAATTAAGAGTGATATCAGAGAGCTTGAACTTCTAGGCTGACACTTTGAAATCATTACCAAATAAGCCTAGGGTTCTATATATCGTTGAAATATCGAGGGGTCACAGTGCACAAGTGTACATGTATAGTGGGGCGGGTTAAAACAAAAACAAAACAAAAACAAAAACGAACTAACAGAGCAACATGTTGGTATCTGTGATAATTGAGTGCATCCAGGTACCCAGTGAGCTAACTAGTAAGGTTACTAGAACTATCCAGGTTAAGATATCGATTGGTCCAAATTATTAATCTCTTAAGGTGGTTATATGCTACACATACTTGTGCCAAATGTTGTGCTTTCCTCCAATTATCGTGAACAATTTTTGACCAAAACGCCGTACTTCTAGTGATCTGTTTTGCGCAAAATCTGTGCTGAAAACACTAGAATAGGTGTGATAAGACTTCCCACTGTGATACACGTATATAGACTGTATAGTGCCCCGTACTTGGCGTTGTCAGGTTGACCCGTAAATTATGTAATTTATTATTGTGGCTAGATAGAAACCCATGGGACAATGACGAATATGACAGAACTCAAATCTTATAAATTGAATCTTTATTTTAATCATAATAAAATATTCAAAAGAAACAGAAAGAGTAATACACAACATATAACTTTTACAAGATTGAGATATACAGCAACAATGGAGAGATACCATAATATATACATCATGCAATGAAACTACACATCATTCATATCGAGAATTAAATGAGTATTTATGGATTTGTGAATTGACTTTTTCGTTAATTATTCAGGTCAGCGGTTCGTCAAAAACCACTTGTCCATTTGTGACTCTTCCTTTCACGACATCATCTTCAGGCAAGATGGCGGCCTCCTTGGGCTTAACTTCTGGTGTGGCAGCAATGACGTCCTGTTCAAGAACCACATCCTCCATGAGTTCACCCTTGAAGAAGCAAGAGCAACACCTCCGACAGAAGCTGTTGGCGCAAACTATCGTGATGCACATGTCCAACGGAGCCAGAGATCGCAAACACAGTGGAAGGAAATCCCATGTCTGCAGACAAGAGGGCAGCCACTGCGGTTTATAGTACTGCAGGACATTGATTAATATAACGACTAAGATTAAGAGAAGGATGGGGACACCGACTCCAACCAGGACCCAAACACCAGCCAAGGACAAACCCAAAATTGTAAGAGGGAATAGAAGGAAAAAGAAGAGTACGTAAGCGACTGCGAACCACCTGTACTTGGCGGTGATTATGCCTAGGTGTTTTGCTACAAACAAAGGGAATTGCCTGAGATAGCAGATAGGGTACCAGATCATAATACCCGTGATATTGAAGAATAAGTGACTGAGGGCAATCTGAATTGTGGCATCAATTTTATCGGCGTCCGCTGTAAAAGCTGCTAGAATGCTGGTCACGGTAGTACCGAGATTTGCCCCAAGCACAAGAGGGTAAATTCGATCAACTGTTATCAACCCCATGCCGACAAGAGGAGTCAGGACTGCTGTGGTTACTGAACTACTCTGGACAAGAATAGTGACCCCTGCACCGACCATCATGGCGAAGTACCCCGTTAGACAAGATGCGTACCCCGGGAAGTCCGCGTTGATTACGCTGCGCAGAACTTTCGCCATGGGACCTTTGAGAACTGTATTGAGGACTTTGACAAGGATGAGTAGACAGGTGATCAGGCAGAATATCGAACAGACGAAGAGGATGATGCCTGCTTCGACCTCAGACAAAGCAGCGCCAGGGATTCCTTGATTAAGGAAGAGATGGCTACCTAGAAGAAGAAGAAGAAAATTGGTTGTGATAAATTCAATTTCAAACCGAAGATTGACGTACATTTAGTGGAGTTATCTTCAACGATGTCACTATAAGTGAATGTTGTAATATTGTCATCATCAGAGCAATTGTATCTAAAATCAATCGCGTAGGGTCGTCTGTCGATGGCATCGAATTCCGTTTCGTTCACAATACACTCTCCGGTCAAGGAGTCATTGCCTCCGGGCCAGATTCGGACAAAGTCTTGCACAGTCTTGGTGCAATATGTTTTGATGATTGGGTACTTCGCTCTTGGAATCTCCTCTGCTATTGCAGTGATGATACTCTCGTCAAGCTAAAAGACAGAGTACCGTAGTGAACTTTTCTCTCTCCATGATATCTGACTCACCATGATAATTTTCTCAGTCAGTGGATCAGTGATAACCTTCAAGAAATCCATATCACTTGAGCCATCACCAGATCCAATACCTTGAGTCATGAAGTATGTCAAATAGTAGAGAAAACCAGTAGCAGCTTCCAGTGGGAGAAGCAGAATAACGTTTGACCAGTTGAAGATGTCATGGACGGTTGCTCCGGCGAACGCTCTTCGGAAGACATCGCGGTCGACCGATTGAGTCAGGGCCACCAAGAGATTGGTCACCGTGGTTCCAATGTTGGTTCCCATGATGATTGGTATAGCGGGTTTAACTTCCAACACTGTGGGATTATTGGTTTGATATATTCAACGGATTGCATGAGATCCTAACCTCCTGATGCTACCATGGCAACTATAATGGACGTTGAGGTCGATGAACTCTGAACCAATACGGTTACAAGTACACCCAACATCAAACCAGCGATTGGGTTGCTTAGGAATTCGTTCATGGTGAAGGCTGCTCCAGCCGCTCGCCCTGAGATGGTGAGAACGAAATTATAAAGGAAGTTCTTATCACAACGATTAGTTGGTGGGATTTTTTTAAGGTACTCAATAAGAAATTAATGATGCGGATTACTATCAATCTTACCTGTCATCAATTGGAAGGCACTCGTAAGCATATCCAGTGAGCAGATGAACAGGTACAACATAGTCAGGACGACGATTGGTGCAAATAGGTAGAAGATGACCCGTATAATTTTCTCTTTAGTGGTCGATTCTGAAGAAAAGAGAGTAGCATTAGCAGTTGTATAAGCTGGGTTGTAGGCGTATATATGTGATTACATAATGCTTTGCTGTTTTACTTGCTGAGTTACAATAAAGAATTTCAATATATCTCACCTGACCAAGGCTTGAAAGCGGAAGCTTCATCAACAACTGTCCAGGGGTCGTCTGGAGCAACAGTGCCCTCCGCGACTTGTTTCGTGTGGACATCGCCATTGGGAGAATCTTTTTGAATTGTCTCATAATAGTTTTGATCTGTATCGTGGCTGTAGGCAGAGTTGGTGTAACTGGCATCACTTAGCACCATTGCTTGCCCATTCGACTTAATGACATCCTGTAATTAATTCAAATGAATATAATTTTAACAATGTTTTAGATTATTGGGCATCATGATTGAGCCTGTTAAGCATTTGATTAAACAATTTATAGACATATATACTTTTTTTCTCCTAAATAATTATAACATGTGTAAATACTCATGCACACGAGTATTTACATATTTCAAGAATGATGGAACACATGAAAATAACATGAAAGTAAAATTCATATTGTTTCATCATACAAATACTATGAAATACTTTCCATGAATAGGTTAATGCATTAAATAATATCACAGATACTGCTATTAACAGTATTCTCATTGTTTTGGTACATGTAGAACACTGTACTTATCAGTGAATGTATCACTCATTGTAACATTAGTGTTTGACGCACATCAGTGATCTCACGAAATGATAGTGGCCTACATACTAGTACCACTAATCTGTCATCTTCATTATGTAAGGTCAGTGTTTCAAGGTCAAAGATCAAGAGTAAAAGTGGTGCTTTGACCTCTTCAGCCAATGTCAGGTTGTCTGTCTTGTTTCCTGCTAATGGCATCCGCATTTGTGACCATTGTTGACCCCAATTTTCTCTATGAATTTTCTCGTGACCTGTTCTCACTTTCCTCACTTCACCTATTTATACTACCCAGCTATTGGCACCAATGGTCTCCATTTTGTCCTATTGTGCCACCTTCCCGTCTCGGTGTTTTTATTTTCCTGAATCTTCTGAGATCATTCTCCGTGATGATCAATTATTCTCGTGGGGCTTTTCTCTCTCACTCTGCATGGTTTGTAATTTCCCTCCATGATCCAATGCAACACGTTTTTGTCCCATCTGCTACCTTTAAAAACTCACTCGATATTCAAATTAGTTTATTGAAGACCTCTAGAGTATCTTCGTCAAGATCTCATCAATACCATCTCAAACCACATATAGACTATCGCCTCATTGGCCATTAGCCCACTTCATGAAGTTCACGGTGAACTGTCTTCACTATCAACCAGCGTCTATTCAGACTGACGAAAGACCTTTAATGTCGGTTGAACTTTCCAAGTTACTCCTTATAACCGAGAGACATTCTTGGCAGAATATTGAATAATTAGTTTATTATAGAACTCTGGCATATAGCTTATTTTATTAACCCCAAAATCGATGGTACATGTTTGGTTTAGGCCATTGGCTTATACTTATTAATAATATCATTGACATATAATAGTAACAAGCCTAACCTTTATTAACAAACAGTTGATATCCCATGGCAATCAACTAATTAAAACACATCCACGTACAGCTTAATACGATGAATATGCATGAATGAATACGCATGTGATACAATGCATAAACTGAAGATACCCTATCGGGATGCCACGCCCTAATCTAACCTCTCTCACGATATGGTTACACTGACCTTTTATTCATCTTTTTTATATCTCTTTTCAACACAAATTTTTCGGTCCTTCGTTGAGGGATGGGTCATAGTTTCAAAACAGGCAATCGTTTGATCTTTCTGATAGAGTAATTAATCACCATTAATCACTGATATGATAAATTACTTAAACATTGAGTTCTAAAGGTGAAGGAGCCATATTGTTTTCATAAGAACTAATTAATTGGCCTTTCAAAGCAATTATATTTCGTTGGTGTCATGAGCAGAACGATCTCTTGAGTGGTTCGATATTTTATTTATTTTCCTAATTTTTTTTTTTTTTTTTTTTTTTTTTTTTTTTTTTTGCCGAATACACAACCAACCAATCAATAGCTTCAACCAGTTTTAGCTAATTCAAGTAAGAATTAGCTTAAGCTCACTGAAGTGAATTAACTGACAAACAAACCAACTCAAACGAGGTTGGGCTTAGCGTGCTACGAGTGGCATAGTTCAAGAGGGAACCATGCAGATAATAAAACAAACATTGAATTGAAGTATGAAATAAATAAATAATAAATAAAATAAATAATCCGACAATTGCACTACGACACAGCAGGTCAGTGACCTCTATGGACTGGATGATTGCTTAATAAAATGAATTTATTATTATGCATTAATTAATATTAAACATTCAGTGTGCACTTAAACCCTGCCAATAATTTAATTCCATAACATCATGACATGATTAAAAAGCTTTGTGATTAAGGGAACGCATCGACGATGCAATGATTCATTTTTACACGCATCTGGATATGTGTTTTATACTTGAATCCAACATTAATTGTTTGCTACTATTTGCATCATTTACTGTTGAACTAATTAATTGTCACACGCTGAGCAAAAGGCAACACAGGGCGGTTCTGCTTCACGACCCCTACTCTTTTTTTATAGATCCCAAGGGGTCTTTACCCTGCTACCATAGACAAAAGTACACAAAACCCGGCCTTTTTATGCAGTTGGGCAGCATTGCAGTCACCGAGGGCAGTCCGAGCGAGCTAATCCGAGTTTAAACGGGTTATTTGTCCATTAAACCCCTTTGAGAAGTAAAAGCTCAGCGAAAACTGGTTCAAACAAGCTGAACCACGTTCGTGAAATCGGCCCCTGATATCGAAGAGCAAGTAGGGTTCTTACACAGCGACAACATAACTGGTGTGCTTTGAGAAATTAAACATAAATAATCCACCATTTATCCCATGGGTTGGACTTCTTGTGGTGTTTTTATTATAATTAATTAATTAATTGCGATTTATCATAAATGTACAATTAATTGCAATAAAAAATATCCACAAAGACATGTTCCTGAGACATATATTGATTAAGGGCGATGCAAGGGTCTAAGACACCTACAGAACCTTCTAGATTATTAGTAGGTACTTAGTGTGCATTTTTATACTAAATGACCTAAAAACTAAACTATGTATTGAATCACTAAGACATCTACGATGTGCAATAATAATAAATTATATTATATAATTAATAATAACAATAGTGTATGTATGAGAAATAGATCTGGAGTGAGAAACCTCAAGGTGTATACATAATTCAAGTGAGCGTCTACGTTAAATCCACTTCTTGTCTACAACCAATATTAATAATGGCGTTAGTAAGTGTTAATCGCACCTCATAATATTATAACCACATAATTACATCACAAGTATAAGCACTCGCCTGTGGATGCTCCTTCTGTGGTTCAGCCATGCTGCTGCTTCTTGTTCCTCTGAGCTCAACGTGTCCACGAGTGTTCACGGGTGATGCTTCGAGTGTGCTTAATAAAGCGAAGGGTCATCGAACTATGATTACCTGTCTTTCTCGAGAATCAGACAAGAAGAAAGCGGTGATTGTTCACGTGTCGATAACGAGGTTTCACGAACTGACTAAGGGGAATCCCTACGTCATATGACCTTGCTATATATGCTTTAACGGGAGTAGATTTATGGTTCATACCTTATTGTCATGTGGAGATATATGGTGGCTCACTTGAAGGTCTACTCTAAATTCTAATGCAAGTGCGGTGTCGACATGGTCGCAATGGAAGTATTATACATAATGCTGATAGCCTGATACCTTGCTTTATTTATCAGTCTTCCATTCAACATTTAGCTGTCCAGGTAGATCAGTTTAAAAATTATTATCAAACCCTGTATATGCATGAGTATGAGAAATCATACTAGCAGTTATTTGTACTTGGCAGTCTTTTTGTCATGTAGTTCAAATATAATTTGACGTCATTCTATCTAGAAGTTCTTTTGGTCAACACGGGTAGGAATTCAATGCACACGCTGTAATGTGTATTTGGCTGACTTTGCTGTACACAGCCCGTGTATTGACATGTTTAGTAATAAAATGTATAGAAAATTGAATAAATGAAGGCCTTTGATTGGTTGTTAGAAGTGAGTAACTTTGCAGGGAATCATAAATAATTATTTAAACGTACAAACCCATACAGCAGGGAAAGTTTAACTGGAAATGTAACCACCGAGTATAGCCTTAGCTAAATGATACATACAGTTCCACTAGTGTTCCATCAACGACTCCTAGCTCTTTGGTTTGATTTTTAATAGTTTTTATGACAGGAATCATGAAATCCCACAATGCAAACTTTCTACGCTGCTTTCGAGTTGGTGATACTTGCAATCAGTAATTGAGTGCGTCTCACAAATACTTGGTCTTAAGCACCATCATCTACCTGTTGCATCCGCCATGGCAGTGTTCACTAATTATGTTCCTGTCGAATTAATGTGATGGATACTGATGAACAATGATGATAAGATAGGACATAATTATAATGAATATACAATTTAACAGGATATATGAAAGTGGATTTTTTTGGGGATTTTAGATTGGAATAAACAGTATCCCTTATCACAGGAATACATTATCTCAATTGGTACAGCACTCGAGCCTACTTTTGCTTTGTCTCTGGGTCGTGTGAATGTAATTGCTGATTGATTCTGCTTCAAAGACCCTCTGCTATCTGTTACTTATGGTGATTATAAGGGGTGGTGAGAACTTGTTTCCCTCTAGAAATTGCTTGATTACTGTAATGTTATCATATTTGAGTTTGGTTATAGTTATGTGTGAGATCGGTCCCTGAATATTGCCTGATGTGCTGGTGCTGAATGCAAAAGTATACAAAAGTATTCCGGGGGCATTTTCGAATTTCTAATAGCCCGATGATTAGGGTATCATGCCAATTGATTGGTCTGAATAATTATGAGGAATATTATCTAATTTCCACATGGTGCTAAATCCAAAGTTTGGATGAACACCTTGGTTCCTGCCACAGAATAGCGCATGTCATATGTGACTCCTGAGCAGGAGATATCCTCTTAGAGGCTTAAACCATGGCAGGGCCACCTCCAAAACAGTCCGGTTCAGAGATATATGCAACCTGCTTTGTGAAGCCACCATCTCCCTAGAAATTGGTTGAACGTCTTTGTCGATATGGGGAAGCCTGCCTTGCCCAAATCTCCCCCCTGGGGTGTTGTACGAGGCAAAACCTTGTGTTCTTGAAGGTATGAATGTTAAATAACCGCCTATAATCTTCAATAATCATATAGCAAACAATACCACCTGCACAGAAGTGAATTATAGTGAATATAGTAGTCACTGTAGTGAATCTAAGTCAGCAATTATAGGTTGGGAATATGTAGGAAATAGCAGTTGATCTGGCCAATGTCATCGTATATCAGAGATTCTAGAAATGACCACGGTCAATTTGCTGTCACGCATAAAAACACAATAAAGCTGCACACAAGAAAAGGAGCCAGAGTCTCAGGAAGAGCAAGAATTGAACATTCAAGATGACCATGTCAACTTCTGATGACGATGAAGTCTTCGCAAAATCCAGCAACTCTCCATCACATCGACTTCTTCGAAGTGGCCAGCGTTTGGACAGGAAACAGGGAAGTGTGTGGAACCTCAGCATGAAGAGCAGGGTTCAGATGAGTGCTCGGATAATGTCGGTTATAATGTGTTAATATACATGTGTGACGGTTTTGTTTTTCTTCAGAAATACTCACAAAAACTGTGCTCTGGGCGAATCGGCATGAGGATTCGTTGCAATCCGATCGAAGGCAGCTTAGAGATCGCTTTACACAATGGCTTTCAACTTTTGCCAACCAAGGGATATGAGCTATTTCTTTATGCCAATGTCTACGTGTTATACCACCGCAAGTGAGTCTATTGGCACAAAGGAAGAATTGTGTTCCGAAGTTTATAGAGGTCGTATGTCATAATATCGTTTTTA
Organism: Capitella teleta; assembly: GCA_000328365.1. Taxonomy (NCBI): domain Eukaryota; kingdom Metazoa; phylum Annelida; class Polychaeta; family Capitellidae; genus Capitella; species Capitella teleta. The sequence continues at coordinate 60,773 of KB302059.1, forward strand.
GGCGGATATATAATTTATCCTGTTTGTTTTCTTTTATCATCTCAATCTACTTGTAATCTCGCAAATTTGCAATGCATAGGTTCGAATTCAATAAAATGATAGGAAACACATGGTTGTATATTCTAGTATATAGGCTATCCAAGCCCATGATTGTTAAAAGTGATAGCTTATATATTTATTTAATGTTTTTTTTTTTTTTTTACAGGAGAAGTCTCATATTACAGACACAGCCCTAAAGAATCACGTCAAGCATCGGGTCGGTTGAGTGGGATTGTCGATATCGTATTCTGGACTTGGCTAGATATCAGGTCAGTTGCGTCAAAAAATTGCATGGTGGAATGATCATGGCATATATAGATATGCACATTCATTAAACTCTGAGAGATAATAGGGCAACAATAGGGATTAAACTACTGTGTGACTACTGCAGGAAATCTAGAAGATCGATAATGTCATCATGAAAGTTTTATTTATTAGATGAGACAAAGAAAGTGATGTTGACGGATCATTGAATTTTTAGTTTGGTTTGGTCTAATCCCATAATATGTAGCCAGGTAATGGTTTACTATAGCCTATTCCTCAGCGGCGATCTCAGATCTCGTCTGTATAATATGAGAATATTCAGACGACATTCTGTCTAGCTTTACTAATAATTCAACTGCCGTATGAAATTTGTTTCAGCTACATCAGTTATAACAACTAATTCAACTAAACTTATAATCATTGCATACTTATTTCTGACTTAACAGATAGTCCAAATCATATATAATCAGGATCTGATACTCGGAGACTCAAAATCGACGCTTAGCTACCCAAATGCTATCTGTAGTGTCTGGGAGACTAACTAGTGCGGTCAACTTCATGACAGCATTCTCGTTCCTTGCAACGATATTTATTTTCGTTATAACGACACACCTATACCGGGTGCTGTTCGTGACTTAATTTCATTGCAGCCAATGGAACCGTACCTTAGAACATATAACACAGATTCAGATGGATTTAGTTTTGGTCATAAGTAGGAGTGAAGTTGAGCGAATTTCGGATTTGATCTACTTTTACAAAGAAGATTTCGGGTGAGAAAACATCTCAAAACGGTGCAAAAAAATCTTATTCCTATCCAATTCACAGAATTAGAGCTATTCAATATGCATGCATGAGTCAGGCAATCACGTATAGTCTACATCTCTCAGTCACAGCTAGCAGATTGGTGTTATTAATCCGTGTTTTATAATTTAATTAGCTTGAAAATGGGACGGCGAAGCTTTCCAAAAGGCGTAAGCAAAAGTTTGCTACGCCATGCAATAAACACGGGTGGCCATGCATGTGTAACCGAATTCCTCCAACCAAATTGAGGACATGAGCATCTTAGTCATCCTGTGGAACCACCAGACCAACAAGGATGACCAATTCCTGGAAGAAGTCCTCCTAGACTTAAATTTAAGTCTTCTTGGAAGATGCAACTTCAACCTCCCGCTATTCCCTCATGATGAGAATATTGGCTGTCTGCCAAAACCGCTCAAATATCCGGACAGCCCTTCTGACGCCGCCATAGAGCACGTGCTGCAATCCAGACCGAATTCAGTCCCAGCGCCATCAAAAGCAGCCCTCCTCAATATCAACCGAGCCACCTCAGCTTCGATCCATCCTTCCCTGCATGTCAGTGTCTATAAGACCGAGTTGGTTCCTCTGAAGAAAGAAGACAAACTGAACCACATGCGGTCAGAGCAAACAGGTAAACACCTTTTCCTGTTCCTGGTGGCAACCAGTCACTGATTCATAAATTTGTTCTATATAGTTAACAACACAAGAAGGAGTGACTCAATTGGTCAAGTCTATTGGACATATGTCAACGTCATTAGAGGAGGACATGGAAACTTCAAAAGATCTTGATCCTGACAAACAGTAAGAATTCCATTGCAGTGAATTTGGAGAAAAAAAAAATGAGTGATATGGCCATTCCCTCATTTTTATTTATTTGCAGATTGATGTTGCCGAGAAACATCGGAGGAGGAAAACATCCCGTTGTCAGTGCGTCGGATTTCTTGATTTGCCATTGGCTGATATTGATGTGACGTCACACACAATCAAATGGTTCAGTCTGGTGTCGCCAAATGGTCCCATATTGACGACTCTGAATAATTAATTAGGCCTACCTCCGTTGTCAGGGAGGTTATGTTTCCTGGGCGTTTGTAACTGTCTGCCTGCCTGCTTAAATAATTGTTAATCGGCGGAGGTTTGCACTCTACGAATACATGCTTTCTCGTTATGTTTTTATTTATTATGAATGTGTCAATCTCATAATTATACATGCACATCATATATGAAAGGAGCTGATCGTAAGAGGCTATTTAAGCCTGAAGATCAGAAGAGGACCTGCTAGATATATGGGCTGACTTATATATATTGAATATTGGCCTACCTTCATTATCTCTGAACGTTTTTGTATCGTGATCTTTCATAGCCTTAATTGTGTAACAGCGCTCTTGTGAGTTGGATAATCAAGAGCAATAATTATGCAACGTAGACGCTAGCTTAATTTCATTACCGAAGAACGTCCAACATACCTCTCATGCAGTTTAGAGTTTAGTTTTTAACATTGAGTAAATGGACTACTTTTGGCCCGTACTATATATAGCATATTGTCTTGGTTATATAAGCACCCTCCTAATGGTATACCACTACTATGACTATGCATACACCACAATAGAAGAAGGAAAATACATTTTTGGGGGCCTCGCCTGATGGCAGAGCCAATATGATTATCCGTCCGAATCTCTCGTATGATTTTCTTTGCCAGTATAGCAAATTCTGGTGCACCCATGGCAACGAGTGTTAATACGTGCTTTTCTATGAAACAGTAATTTTACTCGGGTTATTCCAGACACCAAGGCCTAGCTAGCAGAGGTGAACATCTCATTCTGTCATCAGGCAATGCCACCAATACTAAATCTTTCGTTAACAACAAATGAAAAAGAACAAGAAAATAAAGTTTAAAAATCTTCATTTATATTTCCAAGGGTGACTCCGCCAGGCAATAATAAAACTAAAGACAAAGTTTAATGCTGCATATTCAAACGAGATAATTATGATCATCTGGCATGAAAAAAAAAAATGAAAATAAATTGAAATTCATTGATTGAATACGATGTCATAAATTTCTGTGTAATGATCGACAAAGTGCACTGTGAGCCCCTCAGTTATGAAATCAGGGAGGTCGGAATAATCTTTCTTATTTTCCGCTGGTAAAATAATGCTGGTCACGCCGACTCTTTTGGCCTGGAACGAAAAAAAATTAATAATAATTAAACTAAATAATGTATGAGAGACTCAAATTTATTATTATTATATCGAGAGAGAAAATATCTCACCGCAATAGTTTTCTCTTTAATTCCACCGACTGGCAGCACTTTTCCTGTCAGAGAAACTTCTCCCGTCATCGCTAAGTTACTCGAGACTGGTTTTCCGGTTGCTAAGGAAACGAGAGCGGTGACAATGGTGCATCCGGCGCTCGGTCCGTCTTTGGGGGTGGCTCCCTAATGAAAGAAGAGGTTAGATATATTATATATTGCAATCAGTATCAATACCTCAGGCACGTGGACATGGATGTTGGCCTTTTGCAGTAATTCGTTATCCAGCAAGAAAGATTTGGCAAAAGTGTAAGCAATGTGAGCGCTCTCTTTCATGACGTCTCCAAGGTGTCCGGTTAGTTGCAGAGCTCCGTCTTTTGAGTCTGGCGTCAGAGGACGTGATGTCACAGACTCTATGTACAAGGTCGATCCACCTTAGAGGGGGGGGGGGGGGAGAAAAATAATGAAAAAATATAATGAAAAAAATTGAAACCCCTTAAAAAATGTGAAAAAAATATGAAGAAAGAAATTAAAAAAAAAAACAACAAAAGAACTGAAAAAGAACGGAATTTTTTTTTTTGATGATGAAAACCCCCTGAAAACTTGACACATACCCATCGCAGTCCACGCTAATCCCATGACAACGCCAGGAGGGGTTTCTTTGTACATACGATCGCTAGTGAATACCGGCTTCCCTACGAAATCACTGAGGTTCGTAGGATTGACTTCAATATCGTCAGCCTCATCGCTAACCATCATAAACGCAGCTTTACGATAAACCTATAAAAAAAGAATCAATGTCATCAATTAAACAATATTCACAATTATAAACGAACCTTTTCAATTTGTTTCTGCAGATTTCGAACTCCACTTTCCCTGCAGTATGAGCGAATAAGAATGTTAAGCGCTTCTTCTGACAGCTTCAGTTTGTTCTCTTCAACTCCCGAATGAGTGCGTGCTTGTGGGATGAGGTAACGCTGTTAAGGAAATGGCACCATGGTTACGAAGGTAAAATTAATTTAAACACTTAGCAACAACGCTCAATCGTGAAACTTTTCATGTGAATACTTTCAACACATATTGCTTGACCTATTTTGACCTATTGTGACCTAACCTGAGCAATGGCAACCTTCTCCTCGGCGACATAACCAGAGACATCAATCATTTCCATCCGATCCCTTAGGGGCTCCGGGATCGTATCCAAAACATTCGCAGTACAAATAAACAAAACCTGAAATGGCACTGATCATTCAAAAGGAACGCCAGCGGAAGTGAGCAGTACCTTAGATAGGTCAACCGTGACGTCCAGGTAATGGTCAAGGAAGTTGGCATTCTGTTCTGGATCAAGTAATTCAAGGAGTGCAGATGAAGGGTCGCCTTGATAACCACGCCCCATTTTATCCACCTAAGTAGGTCAAATACAATTAGATCAAATTATAATCATCGTAAAACTTCCTCACCTCATCAATCAGAATCAACGGGTTTTCCGTTTTAGTTTTCTTCAAGCACTGAATAATCTTTCCTGGCATTGCTCCAACATAAGTACGTCTGGATTAAATAGTTTTTTTATCGGATGGATGGATATAAATAGAATCCCCTGACCTATGACCTTTGATCTCAGCCACGTCAGTCATGCCGCCTACGCTGAATCGGAAGTACTGGCGGTTCAGAGCTCTAGCGATGGATTTGGCAATACTGGTTTTGCCGACGCCCGGAGGTCCGTAGAAACAGAGAATTTTTCCCTGAATATCGCCTTTCAATTGGCTGACGGCTATGAATTCCTATTGGTTAAGAAGTTCTGGTTACCATGGTTACACCTGCATGGACCAAACACTTACGAGGATTCTCTTTTTCACGTCGTCCATCCCATAATGGTCTTCCTCCAGCACTTCCTTCGCTCGCTTCAATTCCAAATTTTCCTCGCTGAATTTCCCCCATGGTAAACTTGTCAGCCAATCAAGATAATTACGAGTTACGCTGTAATTTAAAAAAAAAAAACAATAGAATAACCCAAACGAATATAAACAATCATCTAGTACTTGAATTCGGAAGAATGGTTATCCAAAAATGACAATTTCGAAAGCTCCTCGTCAATAACTTCCATCACATGTTTAGGTACGACTAAATCCTAAAAAAAAGAAGAAAAAGTGACCTCATTAGCCAACCATAAGAAACCTGAAGGTCACCTCTAGCCTGGCCTTGAACTTGTCGCCAATGGCGTCCTTGTCTTCCTTCTCCATTCCCAGCTCTTTCTTGATCAGCTTCAACTGCTCAGTGAGCATGTACTTGCGATGCTGCTGCTTCACTTTCTCTTCAACCTCACGACCCAACTTCTGCTGCAATTTGCTCAGTTCGTATTCTTTCTTGAGCAGAGACAGAGCAAGCATCAGCCGATTGGGGATCTGTACAACCGATTGATAAATTGGTTGATTGATTGAGTGAGGTACCCACGTTCATTTCCTCTAAGACTTCTTGCAGTTCTTTGGAATCTGCTCCCGTTAGAGCAGCGCCTGTGGGAAAAGGAAATATTAATTCATGGCTGAACTATAACCTGATCTACACTTGAGGCTCATTCGTATTTGAATCTTAGATAGAAGAAAGTGTGTCCATAGTTAATTTGCTAACACTTCATTTTAAAGAAGATCTCATAAAGTCCCTCGGTGAAAGTTTCATTGTAACCAAGGAATTAGAGAGGATGTAACAATGATGGCGTACTTGGAATACGAAGATATTTCTTGGAAAACACGTGTGAGACAAACGATTGAGTCATTTTTAAAAGAAATAAATTACCACTCGGCTGAATCAACCGTTGATGTAGACCATCATTAGCACTATTTAGCAGTTCAATTAAGTGACAATTAGAATTCTCATTAAATTAACGCGTTACTAAACTTACTATGACTCGAGATGTTGATTTCAATTTGCAATGCAGGTGAATAAACAGAACATTATGGATGATGACTTGATGAAATGCGTGACAACTTTCTCTTAGGTTAACAGGCTTATGAGGTAGATTTAAATAACAATACTCCCTGGCGTGACTCACCAAGATCACTGAGGTAAACAGGATTATCTATGACACGCTGCCCCCCGTGAATCATCTGAGCGATTGATTCCCTGCAGGAAATTAAAACATTTTGGGATGATTGCTTCCCGAGGGACGTGCTTAACAAACCGGTAGAGAGGGTTGAGGGAGATGATGTCACGAATCGTCTTCACAACTTCTGCCGTCATCGCCTGTACGAGAGTAAAATTGTGAGAAGAGGAAGCAATTGATTCATTCATTTAATTCAAGATATTTGGTTGGATTTCTCTGGCAATAAAACTCAGTTCTTGAGGTATGCGGTTCGAACGGATACAATCAGTTCAGTCTCGATATTTCCTCTTGAGTTTTCGTCAATGAATGTGAGAGATTCTCTGTTTAAAAACAGAATGCCCCAAGATGATGAAAAGCATTGGAAATACTTCCATTTCTGACTCAACCATAGGATGGAGGCCACAAAAACATGACAGATTGTTGTTGTAAAATGAGTTATTATTAAAATGATGGAATATTGACAGGAATTAACAAGTTACGCTTGGGAAATAATTAGAGGTAATAGATAAATTATGTTTTTCTCAAGATAAATTTAAAATTCCAGGGCCTGCTTCACACTTAACAAAATAAATATTTACCTGGACATATGTTAATAACAAAAGGCTTGGAACCCCGTTTGGTAGATCATTTTTAAAGAATTATCACAATTATAATGATATTATTGAGAGGATATGACGTACCACATGAAATAGGGGCCGCGATAGAGCAGTGTTTGTGCGGTGTATTTGGAAAAAGGTGAGAAAAAGAAACACACGCCCAAGAAAAAAATAAAATCCCCATAAAATAATTTGCACCTTGACTTCCTCTGTACTTTCATATTTATCATGTTTGACGTTGTTGACCTCAACCATCGTGACCCTGGAGAAGACATCTCCGGAAGATTCTTCCGCTGGAGGAGGCGCCTCAACCTCCACCTCCTCCTTGACCTCCTCCACATCCTCTTCGGGAGCTGGCTTCCCGAGCACTCCCCGACGTCTCCTCTTTTTCCCGCCTTTCACTTCAAATTCAGATGCCTCTGCATTAGTACAAATCTCAAAATTTCAGAGCGACGCAAATCACAAGCCCCACCTCTCGCAGCCCTCGTGATGTTGTCCATCATCTTGAAGCTGGTCACGGAGCTATCCTTCGCCTCCTCCGGGGCATCATCAGGGATGACTTGTGAGATGGAAATTCTACGGGAGATAATATTTTAGTTATTTAAAAGTGTGTTTACTTTTGCATCACAACCTTCTATGCCCCATCACAATCATCTGCAGTCGATCGCCCAAATCACGCATTTGATGAATGTTGACAAAAGTTCCCAATTGGTAGATTTCACTCAGATCATCAACAACTTCTTTCTCACTCCTGCGAGTAAATGATTATTAAAAATAAAAATAAAAATATTATCTCACGAGTCGTCTTTCAGCAAGAATACACCAGCGTAGGGTTGACCCGATAGAACTTTCCGCTTAATCAACTCAATCAGTGCTTTGTCGCTGACCTAGAATGAGAACCTGTTGAAATAAACTGCAAAATAGGTCATCACCAACAAACCTCAATGATTTTGGTAAAGCGGGGAAATACAGGATGCCGTCTGACAGCGATGACAGGTACTTTTGGCCACACTTCAGGAACGGTTTGCAAAGCAGGTAACAGAGTATCCATGGCGATATCTGGTCCAGCAGGAGGAAGGTCAATATCAGCTCCTCCTTCACCCTCGTCCGAACCATCTCCCCCAGAACCGGCCGTGGCGTCATCGGCTCCTCCATCGTCAGGGGTCGAAGAAAAATGCCGAGCCGAGATATCAAAACGGTTCTGATTAAATTGGAAGCCTTGGTGAGGATTAAATCCGAAAATAGCAGCCGAGTTCCGCTCCAAGGAGTGTAGGGATCTCCCGGGGGCATGCTCTATGTTCCCAATGACAGTTCTGGAAATTTTCGAGCAGACGATATTTCCATCACGATGATTACGAAATGAGCTGTGACCCCGCAGAGATTTTACGGAATATACATTCGAATGAGAATTAGTCAAAGATGCTATGCTCTGCGTATTAGATGTCAAATGTGCGTATTTTTGTGATATTCCTGGAAAACAGCGTGACCGCATCCCACAGAGTGAGAGTCTGATGAAAGTCGCCATGATGGTGAGGCAATAGATCTCCCTTATTTCACCAGCGTCTTTTGCGGTACGTTATGATTTCGTTAATATATGTCCGTTTTTTTGCTATGGGATAATTCAGTATAGCGTTGACGGTGCTGTTGTTGCGTGTACATTTTGCGTACAAATGTAAAGAAAAATTATTCTATAAGAATTCGATCACATTTTTAGTTCGTAAGGCCTCATCTGGATGGTTATGCCAGCATCAGCAAGGAGCTGCATTGCACAAAGTGAAATGCATATGGTGCGCAATGATATTCCGATACGCTAGGATACTGTAGGCATTCATGTAGCCCTTCGCCAACTGCGTGTTCAGCAAGGAGCTTATTAGATATGACACAGATAACAAGATATTTAACCTCCTTGGTGTTCAAGCAATCATAATCTAGAAGACTATTATAATTAGGCAGGTTATGCCGACCCTGACCTGTGTCCTAAGCATTACGATGATACGGATATACATAAAAATACATAATTAAGGTGATTTTAAATAAAATAAATAAATAAATAAATTTTATTTTATTCAAGTGCTTAAAATACATAAAAGTTACAATTTTGTTCATTAATTGGAACAAAAAAGATTATCATTATCGACCAAATGTTGCACCAGGAACAAGCTTTTTTTTGGCACCTAAAAACACGTGAAAAAAAAAAAGAAAAAAAAAAAAAAAAAAAAAAAAGGCACGTGATAAAGGACGCAGATCTGTGCCCAGAGCGGTGATAACTATAGAGACTCAGAACTTTTGGACTTGTTTAACATAAATCGATTGCTATTAAAATGCGAAGCGTTACGAAGTGCGGATTTCGGGCGAAATTAAGTACTGACAGCATTCCAGTACATCAATGATTGATGTTTGTTGTTGTTGTCGTGTTCCATGATTTCTTTGTAAGGATCCTTGTCGTTAACGACAAGGATCTTCAAGACAAGGATCGCTGAAATCTAATTAGATTTCAGCGTGACAAAACCGTTGACATTTCATATTCATTTGGTTTAAGAACATATCATCTCATCGACATCGACTTCATCTTCATCAAGCTCTAGCCTTGTTTTTTTTTAGGAAAATTTTAAATTAAAAATTTCCTTGTGTTACTTTACGTGTTTTTTTTGTAAGTCCGTGAACGATTTTTTTAAGCGCCGTTGCGTGAAACTCCGTGTAATTCAGCAAAATTCACACGTTGAGAGTATATATGTCATTCTGCGAATCTGATATAAATTTGTAGTCGAGGTCACAGCGATTTTTCAAAGTTTCAAATTGAATCACATCTAGTTCATTACTTTATTGGGTTAGCGTCTTGTAGCAGGAATCAAATGATTCAGTGCAATAATATATACAGCAATATTCATGGTACTATTATACTGCTCATAGATGCACCGTTAATCATGCAAAATAGCAATTTCGACTTTTTCAAACGTTGATGTCTCGGTAGTTATGCAAGCTGTAGCATTGAAATTCGCAGAGTGTTTTATTGCATGGGCAGCTTACGAATTAAATCACGATTTTTTATTAATGTACCAAAAGGTCAAGGTCAAAGTGGTAATTAAAGCAGTTAATTACATAATGTTTATATAATTTTTTTTCTGTAGTGTTTTTTTATTTTTGCAATCAATATGGACTAATTTTGATGCTTGTGACTAATTGATTGCACTTTAGTTCTGCGTTTTGCGGTACAAAAAGTCCCCTGTCTACTGGCTTTAGCCTATAAAGTGTCAAGTTTCGTCAACATTCAAGTTGGTGGAATACACAGCTAGTAAAATACTTTTGTTGGTTGGTTACATTCATTGTGCCCAGTTGACTGGAATCAGGACTTGCAATACTATTAATTGATCATTGATGCCTTGCAACGCCTTTGTGGATATATTACATAAGTATAATATAATAATGAAAAAATAATGAATTGTATAATTATCATGTTTCCCACATTGTTTCTTCCTATAGTACTCCCTCAAAACCTACTTGAACAATATACAACGTGATACGTGATACGTGATACGTGATGGGGTTTTACGGCTCCACCCAAACCAATCGGATGATACGGGCGCCAGAACAGAAGGCCCGGGACCGGGGTTTCCCCCAACTCTTATCGATAAATCTCAAGGGTTCTTTATCCTGCATACCACCATAGACAGTAGTACACAGCCCCCGGCTTTGTTACGCAGTTGGGCAACACTGCAGAGTCACCGAAGAATTACAATTATAACGAATTACAATTGTAATTCACAATCATAACACCGGTGGCCTGACCGGCCTCGAACCCGGGACCTACACCTCCAAGGTCGGCATAGGATTGCACTATGCAGTCAGCCGGTTTAACCCACTGAGCTATTCGGTGCCCCTTGAACAATATACAGCCGCTAATGTGAACGCAAAAACATAAAACATTGAGACATGAAGAATAAAACCCGTGTGACGAGAAGGAAATCTTCTAGGCCTACACCCAGAGAACGGGATTTGTTTAACGTTGAACTGTAAAGTATGTATTATCTTATGCAAACGGACATTTCTATGGTACACTCGTGAGCTCACGCATTATAATGTGCATGACCCAGATACTGTCTGCACTGCATGAGCAATTGCTATATATAGCATAATAATGACGTCACGGAAACTCAATAAACTTGTGCAGCAGTTTCGGTACTTCGGTACACCTTTCGTCTGATCGAAAGAGAAAATACAAATGTTATAACACTTGTGTTTACTGACATTTACTTGTTCTGCACACAGCTACGAAGACTAACCGGCATCCACTGTTAATACCGTCCCCATTCGTGCCATAATATATTCCTTGTCCGGAAGAGCAGCTGATTTTCCTGGTAGGTTTGTGTTGGTGCAGTTCCACAAGATGTAAACGAGGATCACCCTGATTCCTCGGTTACATAACGGTCTCAATGGCTCCCTAGGCGAAATCTAGAAGTACTCTGCATATATCATATGCATTTTGTCATTTTATTTGTGCAAAATGTGGTATTACAATTGTGAAATTTGCATATGAATTTATTGCATGAATATCGATCTGTCTTAATAACTCACGGGGAAGCACTAGCTGCTACTTGTACACTCATGTGGTGGCACTCACTCGCATTATTTGAATTTTTTATTGTGTTTTCCAGAACGTCCATAATGACCCAAGAGATGAGTTCCCTCCCCGCCTCTTTCCTCCAGATGAGGGAAGCAGGGGAATTAGTTGACATCACACTGGTTTTTGGCGATCAACACATTCCATGTCATAAAGTCATTTTGGCGGGAAGATGCGATTACTTTCATCGTATGTTCCTGACCAATATGATCGAGAAAGACTCGACGCAAGTCGTCATGAAAGAAATCAGCGCTAGGACGGGTGCTCTGTTGGTTGGGTACTTATATACTGGACGACTTGACATCAGCCTAGACAACGCACAAGACCTTCTCTCAGCTAGTGCGATGCTTCTTCTTGGTGCTCTGAAGCAGGATGTAGAAGAGTTTCTGTCCGGCCACACAGGGCCAAATAATTGTGTTTCTATAATGAACCTAGCCAGTCTTTATGAAATGAAAACGTTACTGGCAAACGCAAAGAAGTTTCTACATGAACACACCAAGGAAGTAATGGGTACAGATGAAATCCGCCTTCTCCAGGAAGTGGACCTTTTAGAAGTCCTGGGTAAAAATTCATGCCAAGAGGACAACTTCCGCTTCGTCCAGAAATGGGTGAACTCAGCAGATGGAAGGACTGACCGATTCTACGATTTGCTTCAACACGTCACTCTGTCAAAGTGCAGCAAGGAATTCATTTGTAGCACCGTCATGGAGGAAAGACTTATGGTCAGTGTAAATGGCATGAAGCTTATCCAACAGGCCATGCAAGCCTCCAGGCAGACCGATCCAATTGGACAGCAGTTACTGGTTGTAGGAGACGTCAATGGAGACATGTGGCTATGTCCTGATATTAACTTGCAAGCTTGGCAGTCCCTCCAAGGGCCACCCTCTATGAGCTCGTATTACAGCGCTTGTGCCTCCCCAGGAGGATTCTTTGTGTCTGGCGGATATTTGAATGGTATTTATAAATCTGATTGCTCTTCATATCATGCACAGGATCGTCAGTGGAAAGCACTGCCGCCTATGCCCACTGCCAGAGGCTATCACTCGTCGATTTATCACGATGAATGCCTCTACATCGTTGGCGGTATTACTGGCCAAAATTACTTAGATTCCGTGGAAAAATTAGACATGCGAAGTCTCCAATGGAGCCGCCTCCCTTCCCTGCCGCATGCTACTTGCTATGTTTATTTAGCAATTGTTGACAATAAGCTCTTCGTTCTTGGAAAATCAGGAGGTGTTTGGAATATTCATGTTCATGAATTTGACCTAACCCAGCAAACATGGCGTCAACGATCTGCCATGCCAGAGAAATGTGTAGATGGCGCTGCTGTGTCTTTCAACGACCACGTGTACGTTGTTGGGGGCAAGGATAGAAGTTGTCTGCAGTTTAACCCACTCCAAAACACGTGGATTTCACTGGAACGACCTCAGCTCACTCATCACATTGGAAAATCACTAGTTTGGAATGGAAATATTTTAGTTTGTGGGGGGCGTAATAGTGACGTCATTGAGGCGTACTCGCCCGGAGAAAATAAATGGTCCTCTTGGTCCTTAAAAATGCCGACTAAAAAAGCGGAAAATCACTTCGCTTTGAAGATGCAGCGATAATTGCTGTATATTGCTAGATTATGTTCATAGGTCAAGTTATCATTGCTCTTATAAACATGACGATGTACCCAATGCAAGGATTGCGTTAATAAAGTTGTGAACCATTTCACACGGATTGCAATGGTTCATATAATTCCACTTGACAAAGTTATGAAATGAGATTCAACCTCAGAGGACTAACTGTATGTACTCATGCATTTATGATTTTATATGTAAATACACTTATGTAGGCGAGCTGAATGTTGTACACTAACGAATACGTTACTTATGTTATAATTATATTATATGCTATTGCATTTATATACAATTTCAAATTGTGTATTTTATATACCGTATATATGGCTAATAGAGCTCATAATTATTTCTTTCTATATACGACATAAAACTGTTGTTTGCCCTCTGATCTCTCCCATATGTCTCATTTATTGTGCAATTGGAACACGTGTATATCAAATGCTGCATAGTGTAATGCAGTCAATTTGAAGACTAAACAAGGAAAACTGAATACGACCAGACAGTCGATCGATCAATAACTGATTGTATTTGTATTGCACAGTTAGTTTCATTTATTATTCCTTGGAGTAAAGTCCATAATAATTGCATATGATTGATTCTTTTTATTGGTTTGATGAGCAAGTACAGTGGTGCACCCATGTCACTTTCTTCCTGGTCCGAACCTCACAAATCCAACTCGATTCGATTGTCCTCTTGCTCCGGCCAATCGCTGCAGTTTCTCCAAAAGGGCGTTCAACCGGCTTCGCTTGCCTCCTGCGGAAGAAATCGTATTCTGAGGTTATGAAGTCAGAATTCAAGCGAGTAGAGTTGACTCGCAATATCTATATACGAATCTGAGTATTTATTATATTATACTATGGATAGAAGTTTTGGATCCATTTAATTATGTTATCTCGGTAAAAGAACAACTATACAGTATAGTTAATAGTTATATAAGCAGACTGGTAATCCTAAACAAGACGTCTACGGTGATCCCTGATCAGAAGTTTGTCTGAGTTTGAAGCTGGTTTTATTAGCGTTCTTAATTGCCAAATTACGCAATTTAATTACCGTCTGAAAATGAGCGCTTAATTCATGATCATTTCATGTAACTTCCAGTTAAATATACAGAGCTATCTCCGTCTGTATATGAGAATATTCAGACGATATTTTGTCTTGGTTTCATGCAGGAGAGCCCAATTTGAGGCAAGAGAAAGTGCGTTATGATTTAGAATAATGAGTGCGTTGTGACTGACCGTAACCTCGCTTTACCATCTCATTCTCAGCGGCCCCTGCAAAGTCGTAGATCAAAGGGTATGAAAGCCGCGAAAGTGCATCGATGGAAGGGTCAGACAGTGCATCTGCAGATGAAAGAGAACATATTAAAGACGGCGGTAAGAATTAAGTACTCTAACCCTCAACCCACACACATGTCACATTCACCAGCAATTGCACCAAAGGAAGTGACCGGAAGTTGAGGGAGTGGTGGAATTGCTAGTAGTGGACAATTTCCTGTGCAGAATGGAGTCGTTCAATGATTCATTATGTCATTTCTACTTTCCTATGAGAACACTGGTTTGATGGCTCAATTATAAGTAATACTTTTGCACAGAGTGGGCGATGTTAAGAACTTAAGTAAAATTTGCAAAGATTTATCCGTCAAATTCATGTCAATACGCCTGTGCACAGGTCAGCCATTATGATATACCAAACGCGGATCTTCTTCTTCTATGTGCCATGCTTATGATCGTTGGCAATCGTGACTTGATACCGCACCCTGTCTCCCACAATATGCAGTGCATTGATGGACTGCGGATCTGCAAATCATTTTATCGCACGTTATGACTATTGCCATCAGAAATGAGGATAATTTACCCTTTTCAAACCAAAATCTACTTTTATGGGTGACGTTTTTCTGGGTTTTTTTTTACGAGTCAGGAATGGGAATTGATTCATATCATTACATATTTTTTTATGTTATAGTTATCTCAATAATTATATCTCAGTTGTTATGCAAATTGTTGCATTAAAAAGGACCTCTGTTCATTTCGGAACCTCTTTAGATCGGTTCTGTGGGCTTTATTGAGTGACGAGAGACCGTTTTTGAAAAATTTGGTCAACTGTGAATGAAGTTCAAGACAAATTAAAATACAAATTTCCTGCTCAGGCAGAATAGCGTGAAACAAGATGAGTGCGAGATTAATTTTATGAGAACTGCTGAAAGATCTGCTCACTCGACGGCTCCCATTGTTAACAATAGGAGAATTACTTTTATGCCGTCACGACGGTATGAAATCGAACGCGAGAAGAAAGCGAGTTTTTAAACCTCTCAAATTCCATGTATCTAGGAATTATCCCATAGCAAGCGTATTGTCTAAAATTATGTCAGTCAAAAGGCGTATTTGTTTTTTGGGATGTATCCTCTATCATCCGTTACTAGTTCAAAACAACCAGAGGTCCAAAGGTCCTGTTTAACATTTACACAGTATAGTTCTCGCATATACTATATCCGGAGTTTTAATTAATATGCTCCAAATTCAAGGTCTTGATGGTAACTAACGCAATTAATTGCATGAGTTATTGATTTTTTTTTTCGGATTTTTTTTTTCAATATTTTCTCAGTAGAGTAAACCGTTCGATGTCGATTATTTATAAATAGTAAATTTATTGATATTTAATAAATTTATGTGACTTTATTTCATTATTTAAATATTTACAATTTTGCAGATTTCAGTTATTCGACTTTTTCAAACATTATCAGCATTTGTTGTGTGCTAATTATGTTTTTGATCGTATTTGATAACTCTGCAATTATACGTGATATTGATATTGATATCGATTTGATTGATTGTCACAACATACTTATGTTGCGTCTCTATACATTGTAAATTTTTAAGCTCTCGCTCTTTGGGGTAAAAATATATGGCCATGTTAACAGAATTTTCCGGTATTTTGTACAGCCAGGTTCAGGGAAACACTTGTTAATTAGGTGGAGACT
Source organism: Capitella teleta (assembly GCA_000328365.1). Classification (NCBI taxonomy): domain Eukaryota; kingdom Metazoa; phylum Annelida; class Polychaeta; family Capitellidae; genus Capitella; species Capitella teleta. Next base: position 77,030 of record KB302059.1, read on the forward strand.
GGCGCTCGAGCCTGGCCGTCGACAATTAGGAAAATTCGCTCGCTGGGCGAAAGACCGGCGTTCACGCGACATGTCAACTTTCATTAATCCTTCCTCTATGTTAATACTTTAAGACAAACGATATCAACAGCCTATCATTTTAAATTGAAGATAAAAGATACAATGAGAGGCAAGTTGGTTTAAGAACATACTATCATGGCATCGACATCGACTTCATCCTCATCAAGCTCTACCCTTGTCTCTTTTCTTTTTTTTCATCTTTTTTTTCATGTATATTTTATATTTTCATAATCCTTCTTGTTACCTTGGTATTATGTAGCCATGACATGTACATCACATGCATTTATGTTATCACCTAGCCATGATCCATCTGTTTGATAAAATCACTTCCTCTACCTCATCAATCACTATTTTCACAATATATACGTCATGCTACCTATCATTAGTACTGCAATTGTAATTTTCAACTATATGATGTTTCACTATGTGTCCTTCGATCTTATATTCATATATATTCATTAAGTACTTTCACTTAACGTCAACCTTTTAGTTCAATTACTTGTTATTGTTGTTATTTACGCGATATTGTACGTACCAGAATAATGAGAGAAGAACGCACTTGGAGTGTAATAATATGAAATAGCTAAAGAAATCAGAGCTCCTTGACGACATTCATTACGACAGTTAATTTACAATGTACGAAGCATTCCCATTATTATGCACTGTAAGGCTTATTCAATCTTGAGGGCGATGCCTTATTTGGGCATCCAAATCATGCTCATTCATTGTCAATTGCTGAAAGGCTGAAAGGCTAAATATCGCCGAATGCTGGGTGCATTCTTTTGATTAAGATAAATCGGCATCAATATCGAAAAAATTTGATTTGAAATGATAGGAATTAATAGCAGCATGAAAACTATCCATAACAGGTACTTATTTCTCTCAGGTATGCGTAGTTTTTACACTGCGACATGTTTTGTAACACTTTCTCCGAAAAGTGCATTGCCATTGAAAAGCATTGCAATCTATAACATGGATTAGATAGACTACTTTTGGCCCACTCTGTATGTGTCGACTACACTCCGAATTCCAGAAAAGATAGCAGACACTCACCCTAAGGGCTCGAAAGAAGAGAAAAAGTTTACTCGTCACGTGGCGAGTAAACAGCTAGGGAATTTTTACTCGCCAAAATATATTTTTACTCGCCAGAAATTCTGACAAAACATATAGCATAAAACGCAATTGATTTATACATGTACATCCTTGATACATACTCTGTCACTTTCTCAACCAATTTTAATTTAGGTCGATCGTATGTGACAATGCACTGCCGCATATAGCTCACCTTTATCAAATTAGCAATGCGTCAAAAGCATTCAGAACTATCACTAGAGAAGTATGTTTCCCTAAACTGTGTTATGCTGGTATGTTGTAATGACCACGTGTCCACTCTGAATTAGGTGAGCCAAGACAAATGAAAATTACAAAGGAAAACGCACTGACTTGTCGACGCCGCAAATCCTTTGATCGACCTTAGCGGGCATCTTTAATGCTAGTAGAATTATATATAAAAAAAATTAACTCGAGCGTTAACTAAACCGCGTCAACTTACATCTGGGAGCATGAGTTGGAATCAACTTCCGATTCTAAATGTCGTGTCCGTGAGGAGATGATGGAAGCAGCCATTCATCAATGGCGACCATTTTTGAAATTTTTACTCGCCATTGGCAAGTAGTTAAGTCTTATTTCGAGCCCTGCTCACCATCCAGATAAACCCAGGGATGACAGCTCACACTGAAATGATCATTGTCTGCATGGTCAAAGAGCTGGAGGTGACCCCTACCGGACACGGAAGGGACCCCTCATTGACCAGAAGTTGACCCCTCATTGACCCGGAGTGACCTGATTTTACCGTGCATACGCAATGTGACACTACTGGGTATATTGGCTTAATTTATATTATCGATATATGGCAACATGCTATTTAAAAAAAAATAAAAAATCCAAGCATCTCTACATGTCATGAAATACAAATTTTATCAATTCACCGCCTAAAGTCGAAAATTACCTACACTGGTTTAATACTAGAAGTATTAATCACTTGATTGCGTGCACCAGGTGGGTCGACTGCCTGCCAATCTCAAAGGTGTTATCAATGACCTGATATAAGCCAACCAAGACAGCCAGTTCGTGGCGTCTGCCTGTTTATCATTTCTTGTACTGGTAAATTGGACTTCAGCTTACCGATGTCGCCACAAGCATTGCTGTCTGAGCTGATCTCTAATTCCCTGGCACATAACAATAGTCACATAATGCAACCACGAATAGCACAAAACAAATGCACCGTTGCAACAAAATCCAGAATAATTGGACGTACAGTAGTTGCATGCGGACTATGAATCGACTATGAATGGAATTAATAAGCGAGCCATTGGAGAAATACGCGAGCTGATCATCTTGGTTTGTAAGGTCTTTGGTGTCATAACACACTGCAATGACGTAGTCAGATAACAATATCTCCTATTTCTTTTCATACCTGTAAATACGAACGTAGGCGATTGTAACTGCACATTTGATTGAATTTTGATTAACTGCACACCAAGTGAATCGCACTTAGCGTCATTCTGAGGGGTGCTTTACCATCAAGTGCAAGTATCGTCCCTGATGGTCGTTGCCACCGTTGCATTTACGGCACGTGGGCTAGATAAAACCCATTCGCAAATAATATTCACACTCAGCCGATTCAATCACGACACCTCCGAGCGAGCGACAGTTCTTTGTTCGTGATCTATAAATCACTTACGTTTACCATTGTTGTTGTTGTTTTGATTACAAAGCAGAGTGCTGGCTAAGGGCAAATCAAATTGCATTCACTTGCACATAGACAATTGAGTTGAGCCTTGCAACAATACACAGATCTCTATACCTTACGCATAACATTAGACTCATGGTATCTCACATTCGAACATAATAAACCTATACAGGTACATCAGATTTACAGGAAAAATATTAGCCTAAAGAGGATGCAACCGCACTAATTTATGTGATATGTCATATTGTAGACCAAAACCTTTCCATTTGCGATACTTTCACGAGAGTGAAATTCTTCCGCGAATCCCATATTCCAATTTCATCTGTTCATTTTGTTTAGTTAATCTGTCAGCTCTCGGAATGCGACTATACCGAACTATATGCACCCTTACACGAGCCCCAACAAAAAGGTCATTCAAACCAAGCGCTCTCTAATGTCTCTCACTTCAGAGAAAGCTTAAAATGCACCTGTCGATGAACGAAATGAATCAACCATGATAACATATTGGCATTCAAATGTTCTTCACGATCGAGTTCCATACAAACAAACCTTATCCCTCCCCCAAAGGTTGTGGTATAACCCAGGTAAACGAAGAATCGGTGTTATAACTAGCATATGTACATATATTCTTCACGTCACTAAGGTTGACTACAGTGCTATCAAATCACTAAGCATCAAATCACTAAGCATGCCTCGTACATATTAACAAAGAGGCTGAAACCAGAGATGTGTCTCACTCTATTTAGTGAACCGGGTACTGTGTTTGAGGGTGTGAGTGGACCATTGTGAATTGGACTCGTTTTTTTTACGAGGGACAGCGACACGAAATGGCACCCGACCCAAGAGAGAGAGAGAGAGTGTGTGTGCGATCAGCGAATACAAGCCCATCAGCTTGTATTCAGCACGTGTCGCCTTGTCGTGTGATGGGGTGATTACAGACGTCCCTGTAATCATCTGTCGTTATTTTGCCAATAAGTGTGAATGTTTTTGTTAACTAGATCTCCCGTCATGCCTCATCTTGACTCGTTGTTGGACCAACATACAGAGTTGGATACCATATCAATAAATCAATTCAGACTTAATCGGTTATTGCCAGAGTAACTGTTACCTTGAGGTTGATATCACGTTGGTTACATCTCCGAGACACACAGAAACAACACAAAGTTCAGCCTCTAAGTATATTTTATGTTTTTTTTTGCTTTTTACTCGAAGAAAGATAATAATATTCCTTTTGTATTTTTCAAATACGTATATTTTCGGAATTGGAATTGGTAAATTAACTCTCTGCGTTACGCCTACTTGTTCTCATAAATCACAAACGAGGTTTATGTCTGCGTTTCACTTAGGGATTCGATAATTTGAGCTCCCGGATATCCGGTAAATTTCTTTATCCTCGCACCCTTAGTTTCATTATCCTTCATATCATTTATTCTCATTCCTGCGATGTTATCTAATCTACATCGTAAGATCGTTGTTGACCCGAGCAACGCAAGCTTCTGATTATTTCACAGACACGTGTTGGGGTATATGCCCAATTATTCTGTGCAAATTTAGCCAGAGGAATCAACTTGATTGTACTCCACGCGATGAACCTAATTATGAGTAGACATTCAGGTGCATATTATTTGAGAACAATATTTGTTTCTTATACTAATGACAAGTGATTTTTATTTGTACATTGAATCACCACTTGTTTACAATTACACCAGTGCTGTTACACACATTTCAACACACAATTTAAACCATCTACAGTGGTAAACCCTTTTAATACTTGTCTACGATGGGCGGTATAAACATTTGTGTCTACTTCCCTTTCATCCCGCTTCTCATCTCCGTTATAATCTTTAAAACTCTTCGAGATTGAGTTGATTAAATTTTGATTTATTGTGCCAGGCTGCTAAATCAACCAATCGCTGTTTAATTTGCTTGATCTTGTAAATATTGTATGCAGGATTGGAAATACATGTAAACCCCAAACCAACTAAGAAGATTTGTTTTACAGAAGTACAAAAACCACACACAAGCACTCTGGTGATGACAATTGACTACAACTTCTACGATAAACAAAACCACGCAATGTCTTGTTTTAAGAGCCGTTAACTCTCTTGCTCGCATGTATAAGAAGTCTTAGACAACTTGGCATGCTAACAAGCCTACTAGGCGCTCTAGTGAGCAGCACTTAGCAAACCAACGATTCCCAGCACGACCCATGTCCTCTGTTTTGTGTTCTTCAAAGGACTTCACGTTCTCTGCATGGGTATCCATTGACACACAGAACGTGCATAGATTTCACGATGCACCATGCAGCTGGCATCACAGAAATCTTACAAATGTCGAATGCATTGTGAGATACATAGGCGTGGGCAATAGAGCACGTGCTTGTTCGTTGATCTGCCGTATTGGCTTCTTACAGAACTGGAAAGATATCCCACAATGCAACAACACACAGTGGGCTCTCATAGAAGCAATGTACTCGAATATCACAAACAGCTGCCAAGAGCCGAGAAATTGTTTCAACGAAGTATTATCCGGTCCATTTGGTTGAAAGCACAATACGAGTACGACGACCCCCATCGGGATCCATCTGAAAGCACCTTTGACGACCAAAGCAACAGAAACTGCCTTTTTCTTTCTAGGAAAATGGTGATTTTTGAATGCAGGAACAATGGCCAAAATTGTGTCGCTAATAACAGTGTCGTTGATTGCACTGGCTAATCATATTGTGTTCTAATTAGGGCGTAATTAGATAGGAACTACATGATCTGAATTCAAGCGAGCAACCTCCCATCATCTGCGGACGACGACATTGAAAATGATGGAGATGAAAGCAAACAGATAATGGAAAAAGCATAAAAAGCCACACCACTCCGAAGCAACGCTCCGTGAAATTGAACCTCAGTTTCGCTAGCTAACAAAAAGCAATGCATTCTGGGAAACGTAGTGCCAGTGTCGTAATTGTGGTAGCGTCTGCGAGACAATTGATTCCACGCAGTACTGGATTGCGTAATAACTCGGGTTCCATCGCCAACCAGATCGTTGTCCTAGCATTAACCCAGAAAATTGGCGGCAAATGTAACTTTCCTTCCAAAAACAATTCTGGGGAAGTTAAACTGTGACAGGTCAGGCCCACGTAAGCATATCATTAGCATATCACTAGCACGTGCATGTCCAGAAAGGTCGATCACCTTTTTCGCTTTTCAGTTGAGAGACTGCTTTTATTGCACCGAAACGCATAATAACTTCAAACGGAACCAAACATAAATGCATTGACATTTACCAGGGCCACGTGGCGTGCCTTTAAGGGATCTCATGCGTGTGCTGATCTGGTATTAAAAATACAGACTCTGAAGTTCTATGTCATACGTGTTGGCTTGCATTCGACTGAAACGCCACACAACGAAGCCCCAAACCCCGGCAAAATAAACCTCATATCTCATGTCAATTTACTTTGTCTTGATCTACGGGCGACACAAACCAGCACGAACCAACAACCCGACGTCATTTGTGCCATATTTTTGGTCCCTCGGGGAATCCGGGTATGATTTACTTTGTGTAATATCCGCAAAGATGGCAGTCAAACCTTGATGATTAGAGAATCAAAGAGTATAGCTAAATTCCGCTTCAGTAGATAGTGACGATGATGATGCAATTCTCATTATCGAAGCGGTGTTACAACACGAAATTGACAGCAGGGTCATAATTTTATGATGCACTCACCGGGAGGAGGAGGATATTCTCGGGTCCGTTTGATGTCGACTATGAGCCACTCTCGTGATTAAAATAGTTTGAGTTGCGTCATTCTCTTTGATGCTCTTTATGTCAATCTACGACATATACGCATCAACTAAATGTAATCTACCAAACGGTTCCGTGGAAGCTTTCTGGCGAACAACATGATCGATAAAGGAATGAAGAAAGAAGCGGGTGCGACGGACTTGGTGCGGAAGTGTTTTGAATTGGATATATTATGTTGGATACAATTATAAGGAGATTTGGCACTCTGAGATATTTTTCTGCAAAAGCCGCCTGTCAACGATTGAAATTGAGCCTGGTATTGAGTGGGAAGCAGCTCTTAATATACCAGGGGTACATTTTGTTATTGTTATTTTGGCAACCAATGCAAAGAATATAGAAGCAGCAAAAAAAAAAAAAAATGTCGAGCAGGACGCTTAGAGGTACAGGGGGCAAGACAGGGTACCTCACCCTCACACCCCACGCCCTGTCTATGCCATGACCAATTATCAACAAGCTAAAGCATCAAAGTCTTCATCAGCGAACCAACATTTGGTAACAAGATATAACGAGCGCCTCTTGCATACTTATCATAAGTAATGCTATTGGTGCATTGCATACTATATATAATTATGTGTGTAACGATAAACCGCCAATGCTACAATTATACCTCACTTGGTTTATTTCCGCCAATCAGCGCCATCTCATCGAACATGAGATGAACACGGATCACCGGTCTTTAAGTCTAATTAGTGTTTAAGATATAGCCACATACCTACCCACGTGCGACCGTAATAGCATGAAAAATACATGATAATAACTTTCACGGGAAATCTAAATTTAAATTGTGTAATAAATATTAAATAGAAACCCTAGCTGACCATTCAGAGGGCTTTATAAAGTAATTTTGAGCTACAAAAGGCTTTTCTGGTAAAGGTTTTTTGCAGCGTAAAACCATGCCAGAATGTCGACTAAGCAATATTCAGCAGATCAATTGTGTTATTGGCAAGGTAGGTAATGCCTTGGGTATCAGACAAATTAACGTTACAATCGCCAAAATCCACTTTCAAATAATCAATAGGAAAATTAAACCAACCTAACACCTCCAGATCATATCCCGTCTAACCGCCTTGGAATTCCAATTGCCGCCAGAACTACAGAACGAAGTCCTTCATTACAGACTATAATTAATACATTCAGTCATAATTATTCACTCTTTCGTTTTTAGAATGAAATATCTGCAATACAACTTTCCATTACGGATGGATAGAGTTATCTTATCTATCTAATCTATGCTATGTGTGAAGGTGTGCACTTATGAGAATCCTGGGACCCGGGCTTCCTTTGATTGAGAGGCGTAAACTCCATAGGCAGCAGGACATATTGCATGACCTGTAATCTAGTTGAATTCTAAAACAGGTTCTACTTAATGGTAATTTTACTCTCTGAACTTTTATAGGGATTGTCCTTGTGACATTTCCCAATAAGTCACATTCGATTTGCATAATTATAAATTCATATCAAAGGTCAACATAATAATTATGCCAAGGTGTTGAAAACCTTTTCATGCCATTATACGGAGCACAGCAGTTTGGCCTTAGTCACCCTTCAATTTTTTTTAATATATCCTGGCGCAAATCCTTGCAATCCTTATTGAACTTCTCATATAAAACACATGATAATCGTTTTCCTCTAATATGTGAAGATATTCCCTTTAAATAGCAGCTTTGCAATAGAAATCATGGTTTCATTCAATTCCAACACATGCCTTCTAATTCTATCATTAAAATATAAATGACTACAATCTTGTTCGTGCGGGCAGCTGCTCATCAATATCCAATTCACTCTCACATTAATTTTCTCAAATCTACCACCCTAATGGAAACAAACTATGTTCAGGAAACCTTCCAATAAATATGATGCTAATGTTTATTCAGTAAGATAGAAAAATAATCACGGGTCTCCTACCCCACTCTATCCCGGGTGCTATGACGTCATAACACCTCACCATAAACCCCGGGGTACCAAAGGTTTTATCGACGCACTCACAATTACATTTAATACTGAACAAATCAATGAATTGGTTCAAATACGACTATAATACAACACACACTTGATCGAATGGAAATCATAACGCATAAGCATAATAGTCATAACGCTATGCAAAGTACACCTGGGAATGAGGTAATATTATTGACCTTGGCACATAAATTGGTAATTATTTGCATTATACATGTATTGTTATTTATCTGAGTTATTTATTGAGTGCGAATCAGTTAATTCAAACTATTGTGACAACAGTGACATGTTATTAACCCTATAACTATAACTATAAGATATTAATGATTTTATCATCATTTCCGACTCTAGGTGACCAAGTCGAATCGTTTGTGTTGATCCGTTATCATAGCAACCTTTTTGGTGGGTCGCCTCGTGGAATTCCCGGGATGTTATAACGTCATTTGCAGCTCCACTAGTGGCAAATATGCGAACTAAACAGATTTGGCGGGAGAATCAGAAGCACCGAATATGCGCTGATCGTCTTTTTTATACCATGTAAATGATATCAGGTAATTATCATTTTGCGCTGTAAGGATGAATTAGTGTTTATATTTCGTGAATTTGGTGTTACTTCTGGCATTATGGTTGATCTTTAAATATATCTTTTTCTCTCTTTTTATTTTCCTATAAAAATCGAAGCGAAATTACTCTACATCACCAACTACTTCGGCATTTGAGATATTTGAGCTGCACCTGCTGCGCTTTTTGGATGAATCATTATTTATTGGTAACTCATATATATGACACTCCCACAAAAGGCCCTTTCATTAACCTAGAAGGTCAGGTGCTGCTCCTGCAAGTGAAGATGGCTCGATTGATTCGAGTGTGTTTGTGCGTCATTTCCTTTTGGTTGGTGCACATCGTAATTGATCTCGTCAAACCCAGGAACTTGTGTGAGAAGTTTATTCAATATGAGTCGTTGCTAGACACGTGTCAGTTGCAATATGGATATAATGGGACCATTGGTCGCCAATTCCGGCCTCCGTTTGATTTCATGACCAGTCTAAATTTGCATCGGATGAAATTGGCAAATGAGAGCTACAATGCGAAGGACACTGACTTCACGTTCGTCATGGCTGCCAGTCGGAACCACTTCGAACAGAGTATGGATGCAGTGGCCAGTATTCAGGAAAACTTCCCTGACAACCGAATTGTATACTTTGATTGGAATCTCAGCAAATTGCAGCGAGAACAGATGACGAAATGGTGCAACGTTGAATTAAGAGACTTCGATATGAAACTGCTTCCAACATACCACGAATACGCGCACAAAATACCACGATACCAGAGCATGAAGATCCAGGCAGTAGCCCTTGTGCTTGTGGAGACACCTTACGTGATTTGGGCAGATGCTTCTGTTAGGTTTTTGAAGAGCGATTTGAGACCACAGATCGCACTGGCGAAGCAGAATGGCGACTTGGTATTCTTCACTCGCACCGAAATCCACAGCACTTTCGCTGTGACAGATCCAAATACGTATGAATTCTTGCCAACAGATCTCAGCCAGCAGCAGAGACCAATTCATGTTCAATCTACGTCGTTTATGTTGATTAACACCCCGGAGGTTTTCCACAACGTCATCTGGTGGTGGCTGATATGCAGTTTAGACAAATCTTGCATAGCTCCCAATGAAAACACACACTGTTTTCCGAATACTGCTATTAATAACATGACTGAGTACTTGGGCTGCCATCGATGTGACCAATCTGTGGTTAATGTACTTGTCAGCAATTGGTTCAATTTCAATCAATCTCGATACTTCTTATCCGAAGTTGAGAGACCTTTAATTAAAATTGAAAGGTTCAAATCAATGAAACTAGCCGTAAAACAATGTGAGGACCAAGAATTCGCTAGTCATCCACCCGATTCATATATTGGTACCCGTTAGAAAACGGGAACAGACGTCGATCTGCACAGAACATATTGTACATATATAAGGATATATATATATTTGTTTCAGAGTAAAATTATCATAAATGTATGTTCAATTTTACCATCATTTTATTGTTATCCATATATCAATAAAGGTTTAAAATGGATACTATTTATAATCAATTTTTAATCCGGCACGTGCGTATGTGCCATGCATAAGTAGAGAGCAAAGAATTAAGAGTTTTGTTGTGATGAAGGGAGCAGAGCGTGTGTGCGAGGCGTGAGACTGCTGTTTTATCTGTTGATTTTGATTCGTAAATTTTCCCTGTTTTCTTTATTGTTATTTGTTTGTAGTTATTTTGTAGTTATTTCCATTTAAGTTTGTTGTAGTATATTCCACCCTGTACTATTTTGAATAAAACCTTTAAGGTATACATTTTATATTACTTGTGTATTCTTATACAAGTTTACATTGAAAACCGAGGGTACCCAAAACCCGAAGTAGAAAAAAAAATATAATTATTGTTAAAAAGTAGAGGATAAACGTTAAACTTTTCAATATGTCAAGCTGCATCCGTTAGGCTAACGGTATCCGACCGTTACACAGACACACGTGTGCCAGTTCAGACTGAGATATCAGAGCTGGTCCGCACAGCAATAGTCCACATCATAGTCCATGCATTGTGTATCACAACAGATTATCCAGGCGGTACGATCTGCATCATGCATTCGAATGCTCTTTTATCAGATATACGCATGTTTCATTGCTGAACAGAACAGAACAGAACGTCAACAGAATGATGTCATGAGTTCAGAAACCAGACAGCCACTCACATCTACTTAAGACCAACTTATCAATTATGAGACAATCAGCTACGCACCCTAAATGACATCGTATCCGTGCCGATTGTATGTACTCAGTGGGCTCATTAGTGTGATTGAGCTAATGGCATACAAGGCCACGGCATGTCCAAGTTGAAAGCAATCCCTGAATCAATAGAGTAAGCAGGACAGTGTTCGATTAAACATTGCACACACACTTGGAGCTCTTTGCACCAATACAAAACCAATGAAAAAACAAAAAGGATGCACGCCAGAAGAACTCCAGGAGATGGAATTGACTCCAAGCACTTTCTTTACAGGATGTAATCGATCCCACCTACGCTTTCCTCAGTCTTAGCCTTTAAATCAATCGATCTTTCGTGGTGTATAGGCTACCGGATCTGGTATCTCCGGAGGAGGTTTACCTTTGAGTTGTATGAAACCCGTAGCTAACTAAATTATTCAGTAGTATTGTTAGCTACGGTATCTCAAGGAATCAACCGGCTGGTCTGTGTTAGCTGACATTTCTTGACTTGTGCCTTACTCTATCTTACTCACAATCTTGCAGTTTGTGTCTTTTGTGTTTCAACTCTTTGACAACAGATTTCGCTTTTTTTGTGAGTTAGTGTAGCGTTTAATAAACGTTATTGATGAAATAGTATGACGCAATAATTACCATAGAAGCTCAGGAAAAAAAAAGAAAAGAAAAAAAGAGATTTCCGTTTGCTCTCTGATTTCAACGGATCCTTTCCGTCCACTGCATTTACAGGTAAAAGCAGTTGACGAAATTTTATTCATATCTTTTTATTATGAATGAAACTTCAAACATGTCGTCCATAATCACAGAATACTCAGAGACAAAAAATAAATAAATAAAAAATAAAAAATAAAAACAAATAACTTAATCACTCAACGAACGAAATCGCTTTAATAACTCTTTTTTTTTCTGATTTCAAAAGCCAACAGATTGATCGAGCAACAGGTAGGCGTCCGTGAACACCCAATACTAAATGAATTGTGCTACTCTTTAAAAATTAGCAATAAAAGTAGAATAACAATATTATACCTGAATTATCCTCTGGCTCCCACGCTTGTGCGTAGTGATTAAAATCCAGCGCCATTGCTGAGCACATCGTGTTTAAACAGACGAGCATGATGCACGCTGCCAGCGGCAAAAGTATCGAGGGGCTGGCTACGCTCTTCATGGCTAACGGCTTTCGCTTGTCACTTTTCGCGACGCGAGCGGCTGCTTATAAAGGACAAGTGACGTCACAGAAGTGGAACTCGACTCCCACGGAATGCGCGTTCCACAAACACCTACAATTCTACCCTCATGCCCAGGGTTATTGTTGCAAGGCGGCCAGAGCCCCCCTCTCCGTGATCATCATGCCGCTCCCAATTTCCCATCAGAGATGAGGGATTAATTGCTATAGCTATTTTCACAACATATGATGAGTTGCCAGGTATATTGAGATGTTTGCATTGTGTGTTGTAATGCGTGGGTATTAAGGCATAACCATAGGTTTATGGTAAGCTTGGTTCATAAGGGTGAACGGCCCTTTTCTCTTTCATTGCCCTCCCTTCTTATACTTGGGGTAGAAGGGAGGTGAAGGGTGTTGCACCTGTACTCTGTGTATTGTAAACTGCATTAAGTGCAGACTATTCATGAATACGTAGACGTACTGGTATTTTCATAGAAATGTAAAGGAATAACTAGAGTGCGTATAAGGGTCACGTGATCTGTCAGAGAATGGGCGCTTCAACATTGCACAGTCATTCTATTACTTCTACGGGTATTTCATTCTGTTTTATGTACGGATCATCATCTAGGATTCAAGGTGCAGTACCTTTAATGGTACCCATCAGGTGAGCTCTGGTGCTGCCTCCCCCCTTAAGGGTTGTGTGTTGGTGATTCTTTTTCGACAGACACAATTCCCGAAGTCTTGAAGAGGGTTTTGAAAATGCATTGATGAATAGACAAACCCGAGGAAAGGTAACAAAGGTACAAGACAGGCGATAACATGGCGTTCTTACTGTATTGTTGTGAAATATAATATGTCGTAATTATGCCGAAGAATAAAATG
>KB302059.1:92338-117668 GCA_000328365.1 Capitella teleta
ACCAGACGTGCGCAAATTCAAAATAGAACACCACATTGCTAGACATAATGTACTGCCGTTTACGCATACAGATCAATATTATGCCTAGGCATAGGTGATTGTCATAATTGAATGGGGCATATAGTCATTAACTCTTATGATGTATAGGCAGGAGCAAGCACTCTTGATGAATGGATACAACTATTTCATCGTACTTCAAATATGCTTTACTTTAATTATAGACCAGAGCATTGGCACGTGATCTGTCTATGGGTCATTTGCAAGGTAAAACAAAAATAAATAAAACATAAAAAGTAAACTTTCAATTTTCGATTGCACGCATTTTACCCCATTCATCTATTCCTCATTATATTGCTTACCTAGCTGGCGTCGTGATTGTTGTCGTTCTCACGTTCTATGACTTCACCTGACTTTTGTCTGAGCACACGGCTAACATATTAACTGCATTATAGCAGATTTGCTGTCATCAAAATTAGCTATTTTCTAACCTCTCAAGATGGACGACTCCTAAAAGATGAATTGACTTGATGCTAAATAAAGGCACGATCGAAGATTGTTGAATGTAACGTTAGATTTTCATGTTAGATGTTGATGTATAATTAACCGTTTTTTAAACATTTATGATATTAATTCTTCGGTTGTGTTTTTGTTTCATTGTGGTAATCTTTTCAGGCATATATTTATATATTTATTTATATATATATATTTATTTATATATATTTATTTATATATATTTATTTCAATCCTCATCTCCATTCAAAAGTCAAAATGGAAGCTACATATTACATTTTACATTTAACATTTTACGATATAATATTGTATTTATTAATGTTGTTGCCCCTTACTTTTATTTAAGTATTCTTCGTGTTTGTTTTAACCCCTTTTAGACTTTCTTTAATTGCTGGCCACCTTGTCACTATGTGTGTACTAAATGATTAATACCCGAATGAATAGTCTAATAATTAAACTAATACTATTGGTTGATGATGCTCTATACTCTAACCCTAAGATCCGAAAACTAACACCATTAATCTGCAGAATGTCACACAAACCAATCGATCCTCCCTATTGGCGGTTGTGATGCAATTCATGAATATTCGATAAACGATAACCAATATCCGATATTCGCAAATTTACGACACCCCTGCAACCCTAATGGGGGGTATCATTCTTTAGAACGACACCTGTCATAAATTCAGCCTTTACGCGTTTATTCACCGTCATAAAGAAACATTCGTGATAATGTTGACGACCTCTTTTGAGCCTTTTGATAAATTATGCAGAATCATATATGGTTATGTATACTAGTTATACATGTTTATTATATAAATATTATATAAATTAATAAATATTATGCCATTTGCGTAGTTTTTAGGCAGGCAATAATTGGTCATAACCGGTCGAATTTCATCCCAAAATACTGCATTGGCTGTAATAGAAACAATTCAATTTCTTGCACAGATCATTGATGATTAAAGGAAAGGGTAGCTCTCACACTCACATTTCAATGATTTCCACACCTGAGATCGAATTTGGCTTGAACTAACTTCATGGTATAATAAATTAAACGATTCTGGAGAGTGCCTATTAAAATATAACTATAATGATTAAAATGGAAGTCTTTCATAGTATATGATGGGGACTAAACTTAAGAAACAAAGATGGCGATATTAATTAATGATAACAACCTCGTTTTCGACCGCGGGAGCTTAAAAAGAACCTGGCTATGCATGTACTCATTTAACGTATTCACGCTGAAAACACGAACGGTTTATCTCGCGCTTTTAGCGACACCGTTAAATTACGTCATAAAAAGCGGAATGTGGTTGTGTGGTGGTTGCATTAACAGCCCATTGTCGACACAAAATAATTACCTTCTTAAACAATCTGCTCTGTACAGAATTTTCTTCCCACATATGAATTAGCTTAATATATCTATGGTATCAGACTAATTGCCCATACGAGTGCATATATGACGTCCTACCAATATTGTATTTTAGAATAATGGTTCTTGAAATATTCCATCGACGTCATAATTCCAGAAATCATAAACGCACTCGATCACGCAGCATTACACGATGAAGCTCGATTCAAGACTGATTTTATTTTCACACAGCCCTTGCGTCAAGATGCCAAATTCATTGCTATGTTAATTTCAGTGCTCGACATCTGTGTTGCACAGTTGCAAAGGTTCGATAGAGACTTATCACAATAGTGATTGTATCTGCAAGATATTTCCGATTACAATTGTAAAGAACGTGCGTTAGAGCATTCCATTATTGCTGAAGCGAGGGGGCAAACGAGAGAAATTGCATGCGTTTGCAAGGAATACCGAACATGAAGATTAATCTCCAGTCGCCCTCATTAGAGTTCTGAATCTATTCAGAATTTGCAAGAAATGAGTGTTACTTGAGGAAGGCAGGAAATCGCATCAGTGGAAGCCAAGTGGTGACATCAGCGACACTTAGTTTTGGAGTTGCATTCTCAATTAAACACGCACTATAATCCATGGCCTCTTGTTTGACTATTTCATCCAGACTAAAATTTAATTACGTAAGAAATGGGTTACATTATGTACAACAGGAAGAGGGAATCGGGATTATAGCACGCACGCACACACACACACCATCACACACACACACCATCACACACCCTCACATACACACCAACACCATCACGCACACACACCATCACACACACCATCACACACACCCTCTCACCATCTCACACTCCTCACACACCCTCACACACACAACAACAAAACGGAGAACTTAATTCCTCGTGATAACTGGGTAATTACTACAAGTGTTGATTCAGACAAGAACCCATTTGATGTTCTGTCTATTCGCTGTGATTTACTTGGAAAGGAACAGCCCTTCTGGTGTTGTCCCAGCAAGCAACACTCGGTTTGCCTGAAGAAATGAACCAAGCTGCGTAACCGCGTGATGGAGTGTCGAGATCAGGTGCAGTCGGTCTCCTTCATTCCTCTTCAACATTAGTTGTGCAATGCTCTACCTGCGGATTACTCGCTCACGTGTTAGTCAATCGATGGGCAAAAAAATGCTTCAAACTGACGTCATCCTTGGACGTCATTACTAGTTGCATCCTTAACTGTCATCGTTAACCGTCTCTCTTAGACGTCATCCTTAGTCGTCAAATTATGCTATTTCTCACATATGCAAACACATCACGTCCCGTTTCCCTGCCCCAACCATGTGCTCCTTATTCCTCTATAACAAATCTCCGTAGCCCAGCGCCGTTCTCGAATCACCTGTTAGCA
Organism: Capitella teleta; assembly: GCA_000328365.1. Lineage (NCBI taxonomy): Eukaryota > Metazoa > Annelida > Polychaeta > Capitellidae > Capitella > Capitella teleta. The sequence continues at coordinate 95,619 of KB302059.1, forward strand.
CCTCTTTTAACACAATGACGCCGTGGACAATCATACTTTAGTCTTGAGAGAGTGATTGGCAAATTGATTCACGATTTTTTGCTTCGGATCAAGTGTCCACCATGAGTTAAGCACCGCCGCCAAATGACATCTGCCCACGCAACAAACAGTCCTTGTTCCTCTCAGCTTGCATCCTGAGGTCATCACACTATTATAAATGGGTCCGTTAGAGACGAGTATGCAATGTCTAACCAAGAGTCACAGGCAACACGAGTAGTGATATTCTATGGAAGCTATGGATGAGAGTGTCCACAATGCAGTGTTAGAGTCACAGTATAGGATATAACATGGGGCGGGGCTTTTCTCTATTCGTACTGATAGATACCAAGTTGTCGTTGTCTGCATATTATACTTTGATTTATATCTTGCATAAAGTATCGGGACCCTCCTGATGCGAATCCCTTAATATTTATCGTAGCGCATTTTCATTGATTCAATATTGAATGGCATCAAATTTGACTTTATCTGCATTAAAACTCAGAGAGGTAGTCCTACTATATATGAATACAATTCCGAGGTAAAATCCTAGGAATGTTGGTCCTAAGACTACCTTTGCAGCAAGGGGATTGTATATTCGCTTTTACACCGCTCTTTAATGCATAGTGAAATCTGCTATCCACAAACAGAGCGTGAGTGCAGCCTACATTGACCAATGTCCTTGGTGCATTAGCGTTCCTCGGGGACATGCTCGATGACCGCCTCTTAAGTGAGTCATCCACCCTCCTTCTCCTGACCGGACATGTGATCCGCATCTCGACCAGGCTTAATCTGCAGGTGCTTTTATGTATCTAGGTGGGTGTCTTCATTTGCTAAGCGGGTTATAAATGCGATGCAGTGGCCCTTTCACGAGCTTCGTCACTGGCATTAGCTTTAGGTTCGTACGTGTATAACATCAATTTCGGTTGTGAAACTTTATGCAGATCTCTCTTAAATTCGAAACATTTTCAAATTGATGGAATTGTTCCTTTTTTAATGAATTCGGAGATTCTTCATTTAAAGTACGACTTGTCAGCTGTAGGATCCAATATTTCATAGTGAGGGAGAATAAAGCAAAGAATGTGAGATTTATTTTATCAGAATAACTGAAAGAACTCCCTCGCAGAAGTCTGCTAAACGATGAAACCTTCCATCGATGGCATAATGGGTTGCATGCAACCGACCTCGTGGAAATCAGCTTGCAGCTGGTGCAATGCCTTGTAAGGGCGTATTTGTCTGTTGGAATTCATGTTCTATCATTCGCTGGTATTTTCAAAACAATCAGAGGAATTCATCGGAAGTGCATTGTGTTTACACTCGACCATTGTGGATGTCCGTCTTTGATCAGATACTTCTCCCTATGGTAAAACAATCTTTCCATGGCGACATAAAGCGCAATTCTGGTGGAATATATTATTTGTTACATATTGTACAACCTCGATAAAATATTACTACATAGACTACATGTATTTATAAATCACCCTGTATGAAGAGAGCAAGCCTCTTTGATGGTATTGTAACCCCCCCCCCCTCCCGCTTCAGCATGATGTGGTGAAACATGGATCAGGTGTTTCCTTTTTTTATTTGACTCCTGGGTAAGTTGGCCTTTAGTACTGAAACATTGGGCAACGGAGGAGGGTGTCGGAAGGGAGCCCCTCGATGTTGCACATGGAAACATTTGCCTTTCATCATGTAACACATTAAGCAACATGTAACATTCACAGATAATGTACTAAATTTATGGAAGGTTTGCTTTGTGCATTCAGTCATTGTAATATTTAATCAAGTGACATTTCTGTTTTAGTTTTTGTAGTTCTCTATTTTTCATTTCCCTTCTTCCTAATCCTGTATTGTGCATATGACAGACATGCGACTAAACACAACAGGAGAGATTACAGGATCACCAGTGCCCTGCTTGGTTAATTTTCATGATGACAAAGTCGAACCTCCAACTCACAATGAGGTGACACAATGAGGTGACACAATGAGGTGACACAATGAGGTGACACAATGAGGTGACACAATGAGGTGACACAGCGGGTGACACAATGGGGTGACATAACGAGGTGACACGAGGTATTGCATTTGTCACATCATTCCATTTCAAACGGGCTCAATGTGGGAGATATTAATGTTGATGTATGGATATCCAAATTACCCCTCATGGATATTGTTTCGGTTTGCCAAACTTATTGACACCCTTTTTAACAAGATTCACAAATATAACAGATGGGGCCGCATGTCCGCTCAGAGATCCCGCAATCTTGCTTTCAATCCAGATGGATGGTATTTAAAAGGAAGCTCGTCTCCATATCTATATTGTTCAATGCAACACCTGTGGCTTCATGAGAGATTCCAAATGGGGAGGATTGGGAGATGATTTGGAAATCCCGGGATTTGACCATGAAGCATGATCCGTAAAGAAACTGTTCATTTAATTCGCTGCTCTGTTATCTTTCTAATTAAACACTTCCAAACCAAGATTGACGAAAGTATAGTTTAAGGGAGATCGCGTTGAAATCTAATCTCGAGTTAATGAGGTTTGCATGAAAAATGATTTCGGAGAATGCGCGCTTGTAATGAATATTGTTTAATTGGAACAATGTGACAAAACTACAGGGTGTATCTGGTTTATTAATAAACCTCTATACTAACTTTAGCATAATGTGTTCTCACTGCCCAGTTGTGTAAATATGCCCGCAGTTGATACTTACAAGTATATATGAGTAAGAAATACATGTCCCTTAAAAGTGGAGGACGGATAAATTAAAGTTCCGTTTTGAAGAAACCTTAATTTATCCGGGGTAACCTTTGTTGGAGGCGTTTAAGTTGGATTTCTGGAGAGAGACTTCTGTGAACGATATTTACCGGACACCGGATATCAAATAGCGGATGCCGGGTACTGGATTAATATCATACGTAATTGTACATTGGGGAACCCCAACTCTCAAATACCATAAATTACGGATATTATATTATTCATTATTTTTTAATAAAATTTGGGCAATCACCTGCCTTGACAAGTGTTATTAACAATTCTTTGAAAAATGTTGGTATAATATTATTATATCTGTGCTTTAATGTTATAATATAACAGTGGCATGGACAGCATTTGCTCCAACTGGGTCCGCGTTTTCCCAAACATAGAACTAATGCCTTATGCCTCGGAGATAAGGTCAACAAAGTAGACTGCCCAGTATATTTATGGACCAAATAGAGATATAAAACAGCGCGCATGCATAGCACTATTTTGTCCTCAGGGAACATGCTGAATTGAGGAGGTAACCTAGAATCTTCTACGTGGGGTTCCAGGCAGTTATTTTTGTCCTCTAACAAGTTACATCACTGAATTTACGTCGTGTTGGTCATGATGATCCGTTTTTTTTACGATGGGTGCATTTGCAATAACTACCCAGCGGATCAAATGAAATATACGAACATCATTTCTCTTATTCGAGTTATTGGCGACGTTTAGGAGAAATAATATAAAAATAATAATAATATAAATAATGGGGGACTTTCATTTAGTTTTTATCAATCAGCCGCTTGAAAATTTGAAATCCCGTCTATGTATATGTATGTGATCTTTGGATTGACTGTCAGTCCAAATTTGTTCAATGCACCTTCAATTACATCTCAACTTTCTGAAAATAACGTATTCTCACTATTCTGAACATACATTTTCCAGCATGCAATCAGTGGCAATAAATTGATAATGATCAGCGGAATCATAAGCTTAATTACTCTTCTGGCACATAAATTAACTGTACGGCCAAATTACTGTATGTAGAAGTAATTTAAGAGATTTACATTTACGAATGGAAATGCTTATTGAAGCTTGGAATATATTTGAAGATATATATTTTTATTCAGATGTACGAATCTGATGGATATTGGATATTCTGTTGACAAGCCGGATACCCGGAAACCTGGACATTGGATACCGGATTCGAATATCTGCACATCCTTAAATAAAACCTGTAAAGTGTAAACTTAAATGAAATATAAACTTATAAATATAGTTTCGTATCAATTTATGTTTAAAATTTAGCCAATAAATATGTTTCCATGTGTTTTTGGCCATTCTCACAGTAAGCGAATGTTTGTTGAGAGAACATGATCTTTTTCTTCACATAATTATAATTATTATGACACATAATTAAATCATATAATAGACAAATTACACCAAACAGTTGGTCAACTTAATTTAGTTCCGACAATGAACTAGAAAGATGAGCTACAGCATTCTTATTTGGGAGGTGGGGGCTTATATAGTATCGGAATCCGAGGAGTTAAGTGCGTTGCCCAAGGACACAATGTCTGCTTCGAACCTCCACTGGCCAGTGCCAAGCCCTTTCGAGCGAGCACCACCTCTCCTTGTAAAGAGTCCTTGTTATAACCGCGATCCTTGTTTAAAATCACAATTATTATTGAGCAACAAAAAACTAATAATAATTAATTAACTGGCGCCCGTATCACCCGAATTGGTTGGGTGAAACCGTAAAACCCCATCACGCCTAAACAAAGCAAGAACACAAAATGTGTAAAAAATACAGATATTTTATTCAATTGAGTTGAGTATTGTGAAAATTGAAAGCTAAAATGACAAGTCTCTCTTATGTACTGGCTTCAGTGTGGAAGCAGCCAAAATCCCATATCCTGGTTGTTGTAATCAGTATTTCGATAAACTTTCCTCAAATGCTCGATTTTCAATTCCTTTGTCCAAATTGTTTGATTGATCCCTTTCTTCTGCAATTTCATCGAACTTCATGATGTGTTTGGTGCTGTCTGATTTGATCATGCCAGGGAGGCCTTCTCCTGTCGCATCTTCCACAGCTTTGGTCTGTGAAGATAGAACACGTGAAAGAGAGAGAGAAAAAAAAAGACAAAACCTGACTCACCCTGATTTTGATAATCTTGGGCATCAGATAGACCCTGAGGTATTGCGTGGGGAAGATACCATCCCGTCCAGGTGTTGTACCGTCCACCGAGCATCCACAGAAACCGACGAAGGACACCAATTGTAGACTGACCAAGAGGACCGTCCCGATGCCGAGGTTGACCCAGCCTCCGAGGAATGGATCCGAGATGATGTAATAGACGTTCAGATGCCAAGTTCCTCGCCAAATGAACACCAGTGTGCAGGTAGCCACAGCAAAGACTGCGTTCTCCCAAACCAACTTGGCAAAGTGCCAGCCTCGTTTTTCAAGGTAGACGCAAAGCATAGCAATGGGCTCCTCGCAAGCGAAGAGGATGGCAACTGACGGATAGCCAATCCCGAAGCAGATCCAGTCGGAGGTGTGGTCATCCATGGAAGAGAACAACTGTTTGACGATTGCCCACATGGACCTCCAGAGAAGAATGACCAGAGTACTGATGACGAAGTGGGTGAATGCACTGTCCAGGAAGTAGAGCAGAATAGACGATGGCTGTGACCATTTGGGCTGAAATGAACAAGTTGTCAGTGATGGCGACTCAAGAGTTATATTAGGATTGATCGAATGCATGCAGTCGTAAAAGCTGAATTAAAGAATGGAACACGACACCGTGAACTTACTGAGTACTCGGTTTCAGTACACTGGTTACAATTCATTAGTAACAACAATACTGTCCTCTGAACCTGATGAATAAACAATTTGCCAATGCAAGTGTTGACGTAGAATGATATTTGAAAGTGGAGGTGTTCTGAATATCCATGTGAGGTTATTGCAACCTCATAACTTAATATAGATAGCTGGACCACGTTTCGATCGAATACGGCCTTGATTGCTTGTTCGCTAAACTTTGAAAATAATGAATTCAACTGTTAAGGGTCCTAGGCTTTTGTCCTCACTTGCATCGGTTGGGTGGAGCCGCAAAACAAATCATACCTAGTTGCCTTGACATTCACGGTTCTTAATTAACCCGGAATTTTTTTATTTTTTTTTTTTTTTTTTTTTTTTTTTTTTGCATCTCAGATTATTCAGGGTTATTTAAGTTCGCTTATTGCTCGTAATGCTTGGGAGGAAACTCCGATTAACTGATGTCTCACGCTATGCATAATTTCATTATTGTGATCTCGTTTCAAGCCACTTCCTATGAGGCAATAAATCCATCTTATCACTAGACAACTTAGAACTTCAACCCTGAAGTGCTTTTTGACAAGGAGAATGCTCAGATAAAAAGAAACCAACATATGTATGTAAAAATGACTGTGCTTGAAGACCTATCACTATGTGTTATATGAATCGAGTGTCACTTCGTTCGATATATCTCGGGGATTTTTGCTAGTTTTATTTTTACAGGGGGTGGGTCCAATAGCTATAATCTTGGACTGTTAAAGTATTAAACACATGCATTTAATTTATTTACTTTTAGTAAACGACATAACAAATTATGTAAGCGTTTGGCATGAGGCATAATGTGGTTTCACACAACCCAATCGAGAGATACGGCGCCATAACAGAAGCCCGGGACCGGGGTTTCCCCCTACTCTTATCCACATTTAAGCGTTAGAGGGCCTATTTGTGATACTAGTAACTTGCGAAAGAGGGGGAGTATAACAAAGACGAATGCTAAGCGTGCCACTATTATCACATAATTATTCATAAAGCACCAATCTAGAATTCTGTACATCAAAAATGTATCACTTTATGTCATGCAATGGATTTCGCGCTAACAACGTCAAAAAAAAAAAAATAATAATAATAATAATAATAATAATAAAAAATAAAAAATTTCAAAAATATAAAATTATAATTAATTAATTATGACGTTTATTTCATTTGTATTTTGTACTAACGAAATTAAATAAAACGATAAACTGAACTTTTATAATTATTATTATTATTGTGTTTGCGGGAACCTCCAGTATATAATTTCTTTCTTCGTTTTATTTATTCTTTATCATTCCTGTCAAATTAACAACTTGATTTGTTGGAATAAGCATGAGATATATTATATAAATAATTCACTAACCACGATTAATTTTCTGGTGAATATCAAGGCCATAATTATTACGTTTTATTGCGATATCTATGCATATCTCACTCTTGACGCCGAAATCAGTCAGACGATTCATTGCTATATTTGTGAATTTCACTGGAATTTAAAGGCAATTCTTATTGTTCTAGGAGGAAATATATTATATCTCACTATTTATTGACACCCGAGGTTAATTTAACCTTCTATCTGGCATATAATGATATGCTTCGCTGTCTGAGAAACATATCATATTATTTCGGAATCAGACAAATCCTGTTTCAATGTTCAATTCTGAGCGATCACGTTACCCCATTGTTTAAGGATATGACCATTATAATGAGTTATGGTAGTGAATGAATATGTAGACGTCCGTTGGTAGTAATTAATTAAATCGATCATTTATACAACGATAGGGATTTTCATACGAACACGTTCGAAAGGTATTTTTAGCTTAATTATTACAGTTATATCCCCAAAAATTGAACGTCAACGGCGATTCTATGGGGTTTCTTAAAACATAAATCAATGACAAACATGTATGTTTGTAGCTCTCTTATTGAACTTCAATCTATTCTATGCTACTTTGTTCCAGATGCAGTTAACATGAGCCAAGAGAAAGGTAATCATTACCTTAATGAGAAACCGAGTCCCAGCCTCCAGGACATCTCCCCGGGTGTCCAAAGCAGTGACATAGGGAGGGAAGAGGGTCGACTTCGATCCCTTCAAGATCAGCAGGGTGGGATAGCAAATGGCCATGCCTATGGCTCCGGCCTCCCAGTCATAAGGGAAGAGGTAGTAGTCAGCCACGGACCACACCCCTCGCCAATACGCCATGTATAAGATGGAATACCCGATGAGATAGATGCGAGTAAGGATCTCCCTTGGCCATCGAGATACCATACTGAACGCCCACTTGCAGACTGGTAGGAGCATGTAGCCAAAGATAGAACAGCTGCCAAAGGCAAACGTTGCCCAATGGGTGAGTGGTTCCTGTCCAGGGAAGATGTACACTCCGTATAGATCCCATATCCCTCTCCAAAAGAATGCCATTGATGGCATGAACACGAGAAGGTTGAGGACGGAATCAACAGCATGAAGAGCTCTTTCGACACTGGTTTCATCTTTGTGCTTGGCTTGCTGGATGGTCGGCCAGCTGGCGCGTTTGGCCGAGAGAGAAAGTCGTTTAGCTGGAGTTGACATCTTAGTAATTGAACTTTTATCAATCTGGAGTCAGTTAATAAATGCGTCGGTTAAATTGGATGCCTCGTTACAGTGATAAAGAATAATTGTGCTCTGATAAGAGCGGGATCAAAGTGATAAGAGCGTATCATCTGGAGTCAGCTTGAATAACCGCAAACTATTCGGTGTTGATAGACCGAAGCAGAGTGAAACACTACACTTCTTTGCTACTTAAAAGTCAACCTTTTTGTGGACTTTATCAAATGCGTGACTCACTTTTGTTGTTGTCCTTCGTAAACAGTAATGGTAATTGCACAGACATAATTAGGTTTCATTTGGGTAACCCTATATTCATCTGTTTGCTCAATTTTGGTTCTACAATAACATTAAATTAAATTTGATACCTCTATAATTTCACACTGAAACTGCTCAGCATACTTCTGACATTAACCTTATTTAAAAATCAGTGACCTTTACAGCTTTATTTTAATCTAAAATCGTATTTCTCATTGCAATTAATAATAATAATAATAATAATAATAATAATAATAATAATAATAATAATAATAATAATAATAATAATAATAATAATAATAATAATAATAATAATAATAATAATAATAATAATAATAATAATAATAATAATTATGGTAATTTATTTCGCACAAAAACATGTACAGAAGAAATGAACGAGTTTATTAGCTAAAAAATTTATATTTTCATTAAATTATTTATTTATTTATTTATTTATTTATTTATTTATTTATTTATTTATTTATTTATTTATTTATTTATTTATTTATTTATTTATTTATTTATTTATTTATTTATTTATTTAGTTGTTCATTTATTTATTTATTTATTTATTTATTTATTTATTTATTTATTTATTTATTTATTTATTTATTTATTTATTTATTTATTTATTTATTTATTTATTTATTTATTTATTTATTTATTTATTTATTTATTTATTTATTTATTTATTTATTTATTTATTTATTTATTTATTTATTTAGTTGTTCATTTTAGTTGTTCATTTATTTATTTATTTATTTATTTATTTATTTATTTATTTATTTATTTATTTATTTATTTATTTATTTATTTATTTATTTATTTATTTATTTATTTTTTTTTTTTTTTTTTTTTTTTTTTCGGTATTTGAGAAGTCATTGCTGATAAGACACGCTGCTGCAGTAGCACGTCAACACAGGACTTAAAATTCAAATTTCAATCTCAATATAAGTCGTCCTTTGTTCTACTTCACAGTCCCAAATTATTACACGTCTACATATCGTGAATTTTGTAATGAAGTATGAATTCGCAGAATATATTTCAAGTTTTCAAATCTTTTCGCGTAATGAGATAAACATTAAATGATATTATTTTGATCACGGTGGAAATTATAGAATGATAAAGGAGTAACTAGAATGCCCAAAGGGTCGGCCAGAATTGAAGCCAGATTTAGTGGGAACATTTGCTGAATGTCGCCATTAGAAGTTCAGCACAGCTCAATGTGTTCTAGACATTCGGGTGCTTTATGCTGTATATTTCGCTTAAATTTCAAGCAATCACGAATAGGCGCTTTAAAATGGCACAGTCTACTAATTTTATGGTTCAGAGGTTTATTTGCTGGAGCTTGGGGCACTTTTTCTCATAATTGTACAGTAGCAGATTTCGGACATGCTACCAAGTTCTATGCCAGTCAATTACTCCTCGTGTATGCCTCACTGTGTCACCCTCTCTGTTAACTGTTCGTGGCACACTTTGGTTGCATTATAATTTATTGTAGCTCTGCCAGTTTGCAAATGCAATGTATCTCCATTATACAGTTGTTCCACGTGGATTCTTTGTCATAATTACCTCTTTTCATGTGATAATTCATAGTATTTAATCAATTGAAAAACAAAAAAAAAAAAAAAAAAAAAAAACAACATGTTAACTAAATGTTATCTAAAATACGACACACATCGATTTATGTTTTTGTGGAGAAAATATATTTTGTTTTCGTCTTCACCCGTTGCCCATCCTGTTATTCGCCTTCAACGATGTCTGCTTTCTTTGATCACCGGCCTTCAAGTAATAACAGTCGCATGTCTATGAATGTCTTTGATCAGAGTAGAGGCAAGGGGAAGCGTGGAGATGAATTCTGGAATATTTTATTACCAACATCTCATACACATCTCTTTGCCACACCACACAATTCCTCACTGAAATCTATTTAACAATCCATTCCGTATTATCTATGTTTAGTTCCACGCCCGCAATCTTCATGATCTAATCAGTATTCTAATCTCTCACATGTGTATATATGATGAAACATGGTTTTGACGCTTTGAGATAAATCATTTTATGGGATGGTGAAATATAATTATCTATCTGATGTTGTGTTTTTAATAGGAATCTTGTGTTTCGGTGCTGCTGATGCTATTACATAATGCCTCTCTCAGAAGACCCCGAAATAGGTCGTCCATTACATGACCCTTCCAGCTAAATGAGATGGACACACCAATCCTCCTGTGTCATGAAATATGTATGATGAATGACCATTAATCAACATCATTTGGGAAATCCATTACTGATAGTTCTCCTTCGCTGCCTGCCCGGATCTCATGGCCATAGAAGGACTCTTGCTTCAAGCGTTATGTATTCGTAAATGTCACCAGGACATTATTGTTTCTCGGAAATGAGTTGTGAGCTGTGAATTTGATCAGAGCAGATTTTCATTTGCATATTGGCTTCGTTAGAGCTTTTCTTTTATTGCATCTCAAAATGATCACAAGTTTCGCTGGAGGGCTTTTAAAGGGTGTTTTGATTAAGGGTTGTTTTGATTGCTGTTGTCTTTAGAACCTATAAGTACTACAATGTGTAGTCCGAATATGGGCTCTATGGATACCTTAGCTACCTGGTGTATGTATCAAATAATACCACAACATAACACCGCATACCTGGGTATACTATCATGATGCAAAAATGATCATAATCATCATAATCATAATCATATTAAATAAGTAGTATGTGCTTTCTTTATCTTGCCATTTTCTGCCACTATCTGGAGCAGCGATCGATTGCAAGCACTTATGCCCATTTCAGAGTATGCTGCAACAAGTTGAAAACATGAGTAAGAATTACTTAAGAAGCTATTAACTACAGAACAAGTGAGGGAATCTTAGCTTCTTTCTTAAATGAACGGATTGTAAGTCATGTGATCAATCAGATATGGGAGACTTATTCCACCGTCAGGCATTTTGCATCTTTGATTCAGTGAGAAAAAAAATCGCTTTTCGAGGAAGAATAAAATGTTACATCGATAAGTGCCGTTTAAAGCAATGATTTTCTTATTGGCTAAGCGAAAATAGCAAGGCTCATATCTTATAATTATTGTACATTCATCGTATTCCAGAAAAATATAATTATATATATCCAACAAAGGGAAGACAAAAGCAAGAGAGGCAGAATACCAAATCTCGGACCTGGAAGTATTTGAAACAAACAAACAATCATTCCAAGAAAACCACCACTCTAGTCAATTATTCAACGTTAGTTACCACATTACTGATTTCATTCTGGCGATGCTGTGTGGGAGATATGAAGGACTCCCTTGTGATGAAGCGTACGAGACAAGGAACATCAAATGCTCATTCCGTCAGACATCAATAATTCACGGCGAAAGGGGAGGGCACACCGGGGGAATTCCCTAGGGGAACGGGGTTCAGTTATTGGGGTCGGAGTTCACCGGATCAAGCTTATTATTAAATCCATCCGTATCTGAGCTTAGATGTGCGTCTTTATGCGCACTGTCGCCCTCTGTTAACTCGACATGAAAGTACGAGCAGCTGATATTATACCGCGCTGGGATTTTTTTTTTTTTTTTTTATATATGAAGCTGCTATGATTTTTGAAGATATTCTTGAGTCCAGAATGACATCATGGGAGATCAAAATAGCAGCATTGTACCAACATTCTATACAGTTATTCCGTACTTTACGGCGTATATTATAATTTGTATTTTGTACAGCTTTAAGTGTAATGAGACGTACAATCATTCCATGCAGATTTGGGTTAAATCTGTATATATCGGTCAGTTCTATGGACACATAGAACTGACCGATAGTTGATAACGTGATAATTGTAGTCCCTATATATTTAATTACAACCGAAGCTTGGACATCAAAGAAGAAGGCATAAATAAACTTTGTTTGTGCATTTAATCAGTTGAAATCTTCCTTCGATATCAGATGTTAACCAAACCGATTAATTATTGAAAAAAAAAGGTGATAAACATTTGGCTTCAGATGAACTTGAGTATTGTGTAATGCATAATAAAACCTCAATCAACGGTGGTTTTTCAGACGAAAATACGATTATTCTATTATTCCTGACCCAAAAAAAAAAACCTCATTGGCTTTGTAAGTTCAAGATTAGGTTTGATTGCGGTAAGAAAATCCGAATTCTTATCGCGGATATATGTTATTGAAACGGTTATCAACACAAATGATAGTAATCGCGTATCATACCTGGAAATTGAAGATCAAAGCTGGATATGGCTACACCTCTGTGGACACAGAATGGAGAGAGATCACGCTGCTTAAAGGTCTGAAATATATGTCATAGAATTCTTCGTAAATTTTGATATCTCTGTGGATTTGATGATTTCTTGGGATGGGCCTTTGGTCCAGCGGCGTTGATGGGAACTCAGCATTGTTTCATCTTCTCTGTATTTGCTGCGTGTGCATGGCCTTCAAGTCTGCCTTCTTTCAGTAATTTCATTGTGAAACGCGAAACCAGCGTATTTTTTTCTCATGTGTCAGTGGCGTGCGTTCCTCTTTGTTTCATGGGTGCATGGATGGAAAAATTGTGCAGAGCCGCAGCCGCAAATCGCAAATTGACAAATGAGTGCGAATCATGAGTCAATCTCATGAATTTTATTCACATAATTTTACCCAAGATTAAGTTAAGCTGAAGACAATCCAATAACCAGAGTTTATTTGTGGATGCCTCTCTCAACAAACTGATCAATTTGTTGACGAATCACAGCGCGCAGTCTTTCATCGCTTACTGTGGATGAGATCTCCTCTTTCAGTTCGATGACTTTGCTGATCAACGTTTTGGCTAAAAGAAGAAGAACATATCAATTGTCAAAACATTGATTCTCGCTCGCTCATAGGAACTAGTATATAGATTATTTACATCTTATTGCTATGGATTGGTTGGGCTATAATTCCACAACATGTAACAGAAGATCATCCTAAATCGTCGGCTACATAACGGTCTCATTGTCACCGTGGGCGAAACCTAGAAGTGACCAGTGCTCGAACTCTAGAACACTCAGCGATATAATTCGTGTTTCAGAAGAAATATGAATCAAAGTAACGAATTGAGAACTTAAAATTGCGAATCATCCTTAAATTACATATTTTCTCTTATCGATTGATCATCATGATGTTGTGCAAGAATCGCTGCGCTTCAATATTGTAATATTCTCACAGAACTCATTATAAATGAAGTAATAATTTTCTGTTTTCAATATTCTGTCAGTATACATAATATTGATAAATTGTATTGATGGGGGATTTGCCAGCCGGAGAACAACACCATGAAATAACATTTTGCCTCACTCGTGCTGTTTGCATGTCGGCCATGGTCAAGGATACTTTGAAGAATGCACACAAAGGCTGGTAATAAATTTCACAGTTTTGCCTCTACTCGAGAGGGAGAAACCTTCAAAAATACTTCACTCAAAAGACTGCAAATTTAGTTTGTCGGATGCTCCGACTGAAGTTAGTTACGCTTCTAGGAGCACAACAACAATGGTGTCAAGGTGAACGACAATCTATACCAGACACCATGCAAGGACATAAGGTCGCTTCATGACAACACCACAGGCAACATCAGGTTAGTAGGTCACACAACACGGTGTAGTGATCAATTCATCACACATGGTGGCCGTCTCGGAATCGATTGCTTGACCTTTAATATTGATGCATCTATGGTAAAGTTATTGGCTAGTTGTTCATTCAATATTATGATTAGGTTGACAGTTGAATATACGGATATCGAATTGTTATTTCTTTCAGAATTGGGTTCATGTGACAATTTGGACAATTCGGACGATGTATAATACTGAATTGATTATAATTGTTAAATGTGATATTAAATTAGGATTAGAATTAGAAGGTCATTAGTACTAGAAGGTCATAGTAGGAATAACACTACATCAACCAGTTAGCAAGATATAAAAATGGTGGCCAAAATGGCGTCAGATTTTCTGGAGACATTGCTTGTTGTAATCTCCTGGGCCCGATGTCATGAAAATGATCTCATGATTGACCGCTCAGCGCGAGTTGACCCCTAAATTTTCGGTAATATAACCCTAACTTTAATCCGAGATAAAATACCTTCATGAAATCGAGTCCTGATCTTAACGATATATCACGTTACCAATCTCCATGAATTATACATTTATGCTATACACAAGGAATTTGCCTTTTTTGTTGACTTTCGGTAATCGACCCATGTAATTATAATATTGAACACCTTAAAACACCGGAGCATTAAGCAACCACTCACCATCATAATCTGCCTCAAGGATCTCGGGTCTTTCAACCAAATCCTTGAATTCGGCCGCCCAGTAGTAGAAGAGGTCAGCGTCCTCGCAGCTGATATGGTCAACGTGAGGGTCATCCGAGACAACCAGTCGACCACTCTCACGGTCGACCATCTCTGGCCAAGGTACAGGAACCTCTTTGTCGCCCACATTTGGATCACTAAACGACCGTGAATTTTTGTTGAGCTACATTGGAGGGGCTTACCCGGTGTGAGCGAAGTTTGACAGGTAGCTCGTCCACACATTGTGAGCGGTGATGTCTGGTGCTGTCCATGGCAAACGTAGGAAGAGTTGACGGTACTGTTCCATGAAAGGCTGCCCAAAGACCGTGTACATGTCGTCCAAATGGGACCCGTCGACCCAGTCAGGATATCCAGCCAAGAAAGTGTGACGGAAATGGTACTCGTAGTGATAAGTTGAACCTCCATCAGGGCCAGCATTTCTGTGAAAGCGTAATTCATAAAGAACCTGTGGATCACGGGATATGTCTTGCGTACAGTCCGTGCTGGGTAGCCTCGTAGAACGCCGGTCCTCGCATCCACATGTCTGTGCCCCATTCAACGGTATTCAAAGTACGCGTTAAGTTATCCGGGGTGATCATGTCAGGGTACAAATCATAGACGATGTCAGTCAATTCTTCACCGTTTGTTGAAAACGCAAAGAACATTTCTAAATAGTTGGCCAGGCTTTCCTGAGTTGCCGCCAAGTTGTTCTTGTCACCGAGCCACCTCATTGCAATCGGGTTCCCGATAACTCCACCGGCTGCATCGTGGTACGTGTGACCAGTGATGTAATCAATGTCTTTGCCATACCCCTGAGCGTACATTTCGACTGGTTCACCAATTATCATTTCTCCATCAATGGTTGGGACAAAACTAGGCATCCTTCCACGGAGAACGATATCGCCCAACAAACCCCAGAAGTCAAGAAGATTGTCATCAAATTCACGCAGGCAGTCAACAATTTCCTCGCTGTCTTCACTTTCACAACCAAAGATATCTGACATCATAAGTAGATTGCCTCTTGGTTGGCGGGTGAGCCCGAAATATGTGGTCGACACCCCACTTATGGCAATAGCCCGTTGGAACAGTCCTTCAAACTGTGGTGAAATGACTGAATGACTGACCATAGAGCCTCCAGCAGACTGTCCAAAGATTGTCACCCGACTTGGATCACCACCGAACTGGGCGATGTTTTCTTGAACCCATTGCAAAGCAGCTCTGGCATCCCACATGCCGTAGTTTCCTGGCAACACTCCATCTCCTTAATTCAGAAGTCATTGTAGTTTACTAATTTTGTCAATAGTATCATGAATGTGAACTTACCACTTGACAGCCAACCAAGCGTACTGAGTCTGTAATTGAAGTTGACGACAATAACATTAGCTTCTTGTGCAAGCTTCTGCCCAGGATACATTTCTCCTGTGCCGATCATAAATCCGCCTCCGTAGTAGAATACCATGACAGGTAAATCTCTGTGAGGTAAACAAACACAGCAAGGTTGGGAATAAATATGACAGCTGTTGACTTACGAAACCTGATCGACACCTTCGGGAACCCAGACGTTCAGGTAGAGACAATCTTCTCCGTGCTCTCCTTCGGCAATTCCAACAAGAGGGTAGAACGGTGCCAGAAAATGGGTGCAATGAATGGAGAACTGAGTGACCTCCAAGATGCCCTCCCAGGGTTCGACTGGCTCAGGTTTCTCCCAACGCAAATTCCCGACAGGGGGCGCCGCAAATGGGATGCCCAGAAACTCATCATAAACATTCCCTGGTCAAATTGATATTATGTGAATTATTCCGTATTGGTACACGATGGTAGCTATGAATACACATATTGCTACCAAATCATGTAGGATAAGCAAAAGAAAACAACCCACCGGCTCCATCGTCATGTTTTTGGCCTCGTAGTGTTCCACTGACAACCTGGACATCAACGGGCGTCTGTTGGACAGACCACCCAACCAGCACGAAACAAACGAGGTACCATAGCAAACTCATGGTGTCAAATTGGCAAGAAGTGCAATTTGTTTTATATCAAGGCCCCGTGGGAATATTATGGCAGCGAGCATATTTCGTAGCTTATGGGTGAAGTTGTTCTGCAATAATTAAAACATCGATAGCCATAAAAGGAGTTTCAAGACATAACAAAAACATTGGTAAGAGGGAATTAAAACCCCCACAATCAGAACACCATGGTGCTATAACTATTAGAGATTTGGATGCGGTGTTTGGTTGCATTATTCCAACTTATTGGCGACTGGTGCATTGCAGTACCCTTACCTGCAATGCCCAACATACTTTAGTGGCTTCTGACTAAATCAACTTAATAGATAGTGGTGGAATATGCGCTGCTCGGCTAACACAGGAAGGACACATTGCTTTTTGACCACAATGTAGTCAAAGTAACATTGCACCTACCAATATATTCCAATCACTGGTGGGTCACAAAATAGCACACTTAGAAGGACCTGTTGACCTACATCAATGTAGGTCTATACTTTGCCTATCTGATTACAAATTATATCACAGATCCAATTCAATCTAAGAGAATGGGCGTGAAATAAATTTAAAGTGTACCGATGTAGATTGGTTAAGCATATCAGAACATAACAGCATTGTGCTGCTTCAAAAAAATTACTTTAAAACATTCATGGGCTGGATATTAGTACATCAAGTCATGTTTGTAGAAATCATTTTTAACAACTCCTTTTAAAGAGGACCTCTGGTCGTTTTGAACTAATAACGGATTATAGAGAATGCACCCCAAAGGACGAATACGCCTTTTGAATGACATGTTTTTTCAGACAATACGCTTGCTGTGGGCTAATTCCAAGATACATCGAATTTGAGAGGTTTCTTCTCGCGTTCGATTTCAGACAGTGGTGACGTGACCAAAGTAATTCTCCTATTGATAACAAAGAGAGAGCCGTCCTCTTTCATGTTATAAACACTAAAATCAGAACCAAACATATTGTGCTGGAATTTCTAGATTTCTCTGTAAATTGGTTATTGTAGTGGTGCAAAAATTTAGTCATTTAACATCATGGTATTGCTAGCATAATACTCTAAAATCACAACAACAACAAAATGAAAAAGATGACGCTGAATCGATAAATATATATTTTGAGCCGTAGGTCTAACGTAAAAGGTATGGCAAAACTGAAAATCCACGGAGAAAATGATAGGTCCCATTATTAAAAGACCATTAGACCTTTAAATTGGCTCGAAGATAATGACACATAGAAGATAGTTCCACATACACATATAAATCATTTAGAAAATTATGATTGTCAAATTCAAATTTTGATTATCTCTCTACATGTGAAAACGAACGCCAGATGCATTAAAATTACACATTTTTGTCACATATTTGACTCATATGTTTTTGCATCGCACGCTACTATAGTATAATCTGGATTTTTGCGGGGGTTTTTTTTAGAAAAATATCGACCATTTAATGGCTCAACCATGTTCAAGAAATCGGAATTGCGGCTCAGTACGGGTTAATCCCGAAAAGTTTAGCTAGGCTAACCCAAATTTTAAAACGAGCTAAACTACTTTCATATAACTGGGCCCTTGAGACCAACCCTTTTATCGTCCTCACTGAAATGTTCGTCTTGCGTCCTTTGCAATCAGCGATCAGTTTTGATTACGCGATTCACATCAAACATTTGAGTGAGCTGGCAATAATCATTAAGCGTTGACTAACGTTATGGTTTCCACGTGGACCTCTCTTGTCTCAACGTTGATCACTTGAATCATAACGTCATCCGTAGAAGGGATCAGCCGAATAATCCTGTTGCTGCATTTCTATCCTTGAGGCCCACGTGACCATATGTTCTGTGCACGTGACCGCTAATCTGCTGTGATCAGCCGATGCTGGTTGCAGACTAGCGCCAGTTGCAGCGACACAGTGCAGCGAAAAGAGTCGAAATTTGCAATTGACTTAATTCAAGTCTAGCAATGTATGTACAGGAAGCTGAAGGAAACCCGAAACAAAAACGAGGTCAACTGCGGCCAGCCGTGAGCAACAGCAGCTCTTTTCATGGCTGTCACGAAACTCCCACACATTTATTTATGACAGTATAATACGAGGGAGGACCCAGAAGTAATGAGCCTCGAGGGGGGAAACGTCCGATTCTCACGCGCTTTCACACATGTTGCATAGCAACCAATATATGTTTCCTGTAAAATTATGATAATGATTCAGCACTTTTTGCCAGTTTGGTAGCATCTCGTACAGAACTTCCTACATGATTTTCAGTCGCTTTGAGAAAAATGAAAACTTGAAAACATTATACAGTACATGTATCGTTCCGTCATAAGTTTCTTTGTGCGGAGTAGCAAAAACTACAAAGAATAATCCGGAATATTATAGGTGTGTATGGGTTAAATACCCCATCTTATACATTATGCAACTACTAAATGATGGGTGGTGGCCATAATAACTAGGAATAGGGAACCTTGAGTATGGTCACCATGTCGGACGGCCTGTGACAGTCAAGACCGCTTCCCAAGCAGCGAAACTTGAGTAATTGATCTTAAAAAGCAGACGAATCTCGCTAATTGTATTATGTGATGTGACTGGGCTATCAAGAAGCACCGTACATCAAGTTTCCACTCTGACTCTGAAAGCAAGCGGGAGTCCATGGATTGGCGGTATCATGGATCCTCACCTCCTCATAACGTCAAGGTTTTGAGAACGACCGAGACAATCATGATGCTAGTTTTCTGGGATACCAGAGGAATGATTCAAGTGGAATATTTGGACAAAGGAATTGACATCACAGGTGCATAGATCAGCGCCTTCAGCGAGACAATTTGCCTTTACACAACAAACACATTGTTGTTGCCAGTGACAGGAAGCGTGGCTTATAAATTATTTCTCGTCTACTCTACTCTTCATACCTGACTCCGAGCGACTACAGAACATTATTTTGAAAATCTGAAAAATACTATTACAGGACATTATTTTGAAAATCTGAAAAATACTATTACAGGACCATTGTCTAACGAGCAGACGACGCCACAAGTCGAAGCGGCCAACTGAGTGTTACACAATGATTACAGAACGTCATCTTTTAAGCAAAAATGAATTGATATGGGCTGCTTTTAGGGTCAAAACGAAATATTATTCTGGCAAGACAATGAAGCATTGAAACTTACGAAGGAGGAATGTATTATACTTGAGGATACCTTTAATTGTTGAATAATAAATGTAATCTTCTCTTACAACGCGAAATGTCTGAGGCTCATTACCTCTGGGCCATCCCTTGTATGTGGGAATTCCGTATATTATGTAACAGCCCTGAAAAGAGCTGTTTGTTCTCCACTTAACCACCCCTTCAATTGACTATTCTTTTCCGTTTGAAATATTGTGTGGATTTGTCCCACTTTCATATCACTCAGATTTTGCCAATTTAGACATATCTCTGATGTCGGTGTACAATACCGCAAAGTTACAATGCTAACCATAAAGGAAATGATTTGAAAGGGCAGCTCTTCATTGTTTCCCACCTAATTCACTAAAAAACAATAAAGAAGTGGGTCAGGGAGTCTGTAATCGAAAGCAGTGTTTCACTAACAATCCAACTATGCCATCTTTACTTCTGCACTGGTCACATCTAGTCATTGCAAATGCATCTCTGCTGTCGGCGATTCTTTATAGATTGAAGCCTTGTCTATAATTGAGTTTCAAAGTCTGTGCTACACTGCTTAGCTGTTCAAAGAGTTGATTTTATGCGATACTTTTACCTTCCTCGTGATGACAATTCTTACGTTTTTTATTCACCGCCGGAAGCACCATTGAAAAACTTTTAGTATCAGAGTGCCTTAAAATACCACACATTCATTCATTTCATTTATTAAATTTAAAAACGCATTTTCAGCAATATCGAAAAACATTCAAATGCGCTGTACAAACAGAGGTAAAAAGGAAAATCATAAAATACTACATAATGGGCAGACATTAGCATGTAAATAGCGAAATTAACCCACGGGAGCAGATAATTAGCCGAGTCACAAAATTTTTGCACTAAAGGCCCTGAATTTGGGAGCAGCTTCTTTAGTTCAGCATAATTATTTTCATAATCCTCTCAAGCTGCTCTGTGTCATGAAGCTCGCCGTGACTACTGAGCTGCTTCACAAACCACTTATTGATAAACCCTCTTCCTCTTTAATTAAAACACGAAAAATCATAGCCTTCGAACGAGTACTTGTCATGCGAGTGAGAGTTCAGGGAGGAATAGCTCTCGGAGACGTATCCTCGATCGGTGCCGTCAAGTGTGCACCGTCGGATCGAGCCATGGACGTGGGGATCCAATCTGTCCACAGGATTCTACATCAGTTCAGTGTGGGGTTATCTTATCTCCTACCCAACCCCGGAGGGCTCAGAGTTAGGATGAATATGACAATGAGAATTCACATCGACATGCATCGATTTATGTGTCAGTTGTATCAAAGATGCTACGTTAAAGAAGTATCTTTTTGGTTGTAGAATATTACCACAAAACTAGCATGTTGCTCAGTCGCGGCAATTTGTTCCATTCCTTAATTAAGTTAAAATAATGCGCCCAGACAGGATGAAATTTTGTGAGCTAATCAATCACGATGAAAGTTTCAGTTGAATAATCATTGTTTGCCAACCTAGAATCAGAAAAAAAATATTCAAGCGCATGACTTAGCAATATCGTTCTCTCACGTAAGCGGTGCACGTTGGCTCTACGTTGGCCGCCGGCTACTCAAAGAATTAAATACAAAATTCCACTGCTGACTCTCAATATGCCATGGCACCCAAGTATCTGTGTGATCTACTGTATAGGGCCTCACCAACGCGATCTCTCCGCTCAACCGAGCTCAGTTCTGAACAGAGCATTAATGTTCACTGGTTCCCTGGTAATATATAGTTATAATGACACAGGCACGCACCGATGACAGGTGGTATCTCATTGGCTGCTATTTATAGTAACATTTAATCAACTGGTCGTATTCAGCAAATACTGTGAATTCATTTTCACTCACCTCGCCTTGTACGCCATCTTGGGAATTCCGAATGACGTCATGTGAAATCGAGTGAAATGGATGTAGGATAATAGGGGTGAGTTTTCATCAGTGTGTGCCGGTGCTTCTTTTCAGTGGCGCCGGAGACCAGTGAAAGCAACAATGATGAATGTCCCTGAATTATGGAACGCACCGCCAGACAGAGTGAAAACTGAATTTGAAAACTTTGCTTTTCTTTTACGGATTTTTCTTAACCTGACGTTATGACTTTATATTCAGC
>KB302059.1:117718-183498 GCA_000328365.1 Capitella teleta
GGCGGAGGGGGAGGAGATGTCGGTTCGGAGATGAAAGGATAACACGTGTATCTTGGACTGTGAAGTAGAAAACATGCAAATTATATGAAATTATGTAACCTTTAAGATCGATTGGTTTAAGATTAATTTAATGTGCACAGGGGACAAAGGTAAAGTAGCCTTACTCAATCATCTGGGATGGGGGTTGTTGGAATGGCGCAGGAGTCATAACGAATTGAGTCGTGGGCGGAGCCAAATGATCGAAACTGTATGTGAAAAAAATGACAAATAGTATAACATGTACAAGCATGTAATCATGGAGGGAGACCAGCTTTAACATCCAGGTCTACGCTATCAGCAAATACTCGTGCAGGCACGCGTGCAAGCATCTGTTCATATATAATGGCATGCCGGTGATGTCATCAAAATCCTATAATAATAGACGGGAGAATCACTTCAACACATATTAAAGCATATTCTGCAATTTTCGAAGGTGATGCATAATGAATAAAAGTAAACTTACTCTAGCATAGAGGGTGGGACTTTGTCAGATGAAGAGGTAAGTGAGGAGACTGAAGCCCGGGGTTGAGTCGGCTGTTCATTGGTGGGACGCTGGTCCTTGTGGTCCGTCTCGTCATCGAAGCTGTGAGCAAAAAAATTACACAAGACTATAATATAAGCATAAGAACTTCTTATGGATATTCCATGGTCATAATGAAACGATAAACCTACTTGATAAGCAGTTTCATAGGCAGCTGCCCGTTGACGTCACGCCTCCAGGAGCGCGTGGCATCATCCGACAGCCTTCGCTTTTCAGAATCAGACAGGTTTGAATATTTGTCCATCTTTATGCAGATCTCGAGAGTGAGTAATTGTCCAGGTCTCTGACCAGCATTTTATACAGGTTTTTTGGGTTAACCAGGGCTTTCCCAAAGCACGAGTCAGAAGTCAAGCCCCACCCACAAAATGATAACCCTTTGTTTTCATTGGTTCGTACCTTTCTGGGAAAGTTAAGTTCTGACCAACAGTTAAACCTTAACAGCAAAACAAACGCACCCGTATAGCGCTTAACACACAATCCTAACAATGCCCGAAACAAAACAAAACTGTGAGTTTTGCGCCCACATCCTGAGAGTTAAGTTCGCTCTTCTCACCCTCATTGGGTTTAAATAATTTTCTGGCGTCACGCGTCAAAGCAAAAAGCGTCAGCGAAGAATAATGAATTGCGAGCGCCGATAACTGTTCGCATCTTGTCTCATGGTGTTTTGTTGTTGTTGTTGTTTTCATCAAATAAATAAAGTAAAAACAAACAAAAATAAATAAAGTATTGTTGATGTATTTCATATTGCCTCTATAGATATCGTTCAATTATTCCTCAAGAGATCTGCTATGGACTGCGCATCCAAATAATGGAAATACATGTATGTAACACCGTTTGCCTCACAGGCCAAAAACAGCTAACAATAGCATATAGTTAGCTGTTACTTAGCTGTTACTGTCTCCATAGACTCTATGGAGTCCTATCTTTTCCATGTTAAATCGCCTATATGTTTGACTCTTTGTATATACATTGCCAGCGGTATCAAACTATTGCAAACCGACGCAAATTATCTCTTAATTCTCACTCTCAACGATTTTCCGGATGCTAAGCTCGTACATGATAAGATTCGAACATCATTCAGCCATGCACTGAGACGCATTCGAAGCGACTCTCGAGTGCTGAGGTGAAGCTGTCAAGGCGATCGAGTCATGTTTTATCAAAAGATGAGCCGTGTGGTCCTATTTTAATGATTAATCCTGGTAAACATTAGTCTGAAATTTAATTATCGCTTATTTCTAATTGACAAATATTCCGTGGTAATTCGATATATTATGATGAAATGCGAGACAATCGTCTGCATTTCGCAAATCCTAACCCAGTAGATTGTGACAGCACTCATTTTGGGGGTTGTTAATAATTTGTCTATAACTCAGTATACACTGAAATAAGTTAGCTTATATTTATTACAGTGGAAATGCTAATTGATAGAAGACTAATCAGTATTCATACATACCGGTTAGCACAGATACATTGGGCGAGATCTACATACCCATGTCTCGCTGTGGTATGTCAACTACATACATACATACATAATAAATAATTGAGTACGAAAACAAGACAGAGAAATATGAAAGAGTAGTTCCTTAATTTCAATTTTTGGCAGCAGCAAGTACTATGAAAACGTAACTACACTTGGCAATTAATGAAAATGTTATATTAAAACAATAAGCGGTAAGAAACCCCCATTTGCAGGTAATGGCACCAGCATTAGATTCTGTTTTCTTGAGTGAGAAATTCCATTCATAACATATATTTTCGCTTGATCACAGTAGCTGTGTTCTTGTTTAACAAAGCATCATGTCACCTTGGGTTGGGGGGTGGGGTTGTCGTTCTTTTGCCGTGTCTAGCATGTCTTCAGTTGCAGGTTTCAGACTGGCATATGTATGTAAGCGTGCTCAGTTTTATGAGCTTCAGTAACTCTATTTAGTGGTTTCAAGAGTATTCAGGAGGTTTTCTTTCCTTTCCAAATTTAATAATAATAATTCAGTGAATAAAAATTGCACTAGTATATGCGTGATAGCATAGTGGATAAACCCATGGATTCCATGGATTAACTTAAACCAGCCTGCATTCCCGATGACGTGGTACAAAATCAAACCTGCTCTTGTCGGCCCAACCATCGCTAAAATACTTGAAAAGCGGCTGTTGTGGCGTCCTCGAACTACTATATAAGAGATATCAAGCTCACTCTCATATTCAACTACTGAGCTACTTCACAAACCGCTTACAAGCCGCTCTTTGAAATCCTCAGATTTCAAACGAGTCAGTTATCACTCATTTGAGTCACAATGAGAAACACTGATATACGTAGCCCCATTCATTGCTTTTCTTTGAATTCAGCATTATATTACTTGCGATTCTGTATACCGAATGTCCCTATGCGCCCCTGCAATGCAGCACAAGAGATCAAAGAAGGGGCTTCCAGGCAAACAATTCAAGTCTTGGCATCATTGCTGAGCGACTGACTCCAGCCTATGATACTAATTAAGATCCAAAGATGCCGCATGTCACTACTGCCAGATCAAAGGACGCGTCGGTTGTATGATCAGTTCGTCACCTGAGACACCGCTCAGGGCGTCCAATACAACGACGCTACAGACGCTATTTGATTCGGGAATTAGTCATCCGTAGAATCGCTTATGCCCGAATCTGTTAGCGTAGAACAGGTGTGCCTCACTCGTTAGCTGTTCACAGCGTTGATTTCATGATATACGTCATTGATACGAAAAATTTGATACATTGACAGTGCCAAAATTAGCATTTGACATCAGATTGAAACGTAGATGACCTCCACACAATCACACAAATTAAGGCAATCAGCGACACTTTCGCCTGAGAATGTGGAATGTTGCAATCTGACTATGGTATAACAATGCTTATGGCAACACTTAGTATTTTTAGCGTGTGGTTAGTTCGAAACAGGAATAATTAAGCTCGATCGTCATTTGACGGATTCGTCAAATGAATCATTAATAACCTTAATGCGAAGAGTTTCATTCATTTCTTAGCTTATTATTAAAAAAGAGACGACTTTCGTCTATCATAAAATGGGAGAGGATAGAAATTTATTCATGCGTGCATGCATGATGTAATTGGTTTGATTCAGGATCACAAAATTGTTATATTAAGACATTGGTTTGTTGATAAGCCAGGCCCCAAGGATCTTTTGTCACGTAATTGGAGCCATCCATATAACGA
Organism: Capitella teleta; assembly: GCA_000328365.1. Taxonomy (NCBI): domain Eukaryota; kingdom Metazoa; phylum Annelida; class Polychaeta; family Capitellidae; genus Capitella; species Capitella teleta. The sequence continues at coordinate 121,497 of KB302059.1, forward strand.
TTCCAATGACTAATTAATGATTGGTTATGACTAATAATGAGAACATTGACATTGCATACATGGAAAAAAAAACGGCAAACAAAACAACAACAGATTTATGAGTTCCAATGATAGTATTCAAGAGAAGCTCTAGCCATAATTATAAGGGGAAATTAACCAAATCGGGGGTCGCACTCGACTGTGTTGTTCAACTCTTGAATTCGTTATCATAACAAATTCACAGACATAACAAGCGAAGTGAGTGGATATTCTAGGAACTGGTTAACCCAGCTTGAATCCCAGAACCTTCATGTACGCCCTTTTATAGTCTTTATGCTGCAAAGCGTAGATAATGTTATTCAGATAAGCAGGAAGCAGCAAGAAAATGAAAACGCACTTGTAGGCTGCAGTGTAGGCTATGAAGGCTTGTGTGTCCTGGTCTGGGACGGGCAGGGAACTGACCACGGCCAGAGGGGTCCAGCAGATGATGAGGAGAGTGGTCACAATCATCGCTGTCCTGGTCAGCTTCCTAGATATCACCGGATCAGCGGATACTTCGATCTTTCCGATTGCTTTCTTGTATGATAAGAATACTTTAATGTAGAGCAGGGTGATACTCGTCACATTCAGGTAGGTCATGGGCAGCGCAACATGCCTGTTAAAGCTATCGGGAAAGATTTCAGGGGGTTGGACTATCATCTTATTGCGTTGAGCGGCATCCAGGCCGATGTACTTGTAGATAGCTGGTATGCACACCATGACAGATGCCAATATCCACTGGAACAGAATGATGAGCTTGGCGTTGCGCAGTGACATGAGTGTTTTGTACTTTATTGGTTTCGAAGTAGCCAACGCCCTGTCAATGCCGATGACTAGAGAGGTCTGCAGAGAGCTAGGTAAAGCGATACCAGCGAGTACAGCATTCAGCCAACTGGTGGCAGCGAGGCCAGAGTTGGATCCGATCCAGTCGACCAGCCATCGTTGCACCTGGAAACAGAGGATGTTCACTCCGCTCAGAAGGTCGCTTACGCTGAGACTCGCAATGAAGAGATGTGTCGCAGATCTTTTTCCCAAACCACAAATGACGATTGCGGAGATTGTCAAAGTGTTAAGAAGAATGGCTGCGATGCATTCAATGCACACGACGCCCGATACAAGTACGCTGAATAATGGTGTGCTTGATTGTGGGTCGGTTATGGCGGTCGTCCCCTCCATGGTTGTTGTGTGAGATGCGCGGTGCCGCTGATTTCAGTCTTTTATACCTTGGGGCTCAGGCATCAACAGGTGGTCTTAGGTGTAACCACAGGAATGAAAGTGCTGCCTTTAATTTAATTTTGATTTTATTGAACTTGTTGAAAATATGATTTCCAAGCAATTTATTTTTATTCGATCCTGGTGTTTAACAGACATTTTAATCATTTTAAGTAAGTGACATAAAATTATTGTACCCCCATATAGATATTAAGCCATGCATGCAGTATTAAGGCGATGCAAGACCACGGCCATGACTATGTTGTTTATTCAGCGGTTAATTAATAATCGCAATTATAGTTGTTCTTTCAGCATTCCCGCTAGCGAGTAATCATAATGCTAATAAATACTTTTTTTTTTTTTTTTTTTTTTTTTTTTTTGTAATATGTCCCGAATGTAAGTATTGCCCAAACCAGAAGAAAAAATAATGCTATGTGTATTAATGTTCAAAAGATTCAACCTTGACATTGTATTGAAACCAAAACACAGGCTAATAATTATTCTGTGAATTTCTGTTCAAATCGACGTCTCACAAGCGGGATTTTTTTTCAGAATCGGCGACGAATTGATATTGATGCTTTAATTCATTGCATTGCTTTTGCGACGAAATCTCGTCTCACACGCATGATATCCGCCACGTACAGACACAGGGCCAAGCGAAAAGCCAGGAAATAAAATAGTAATTGACTTTTATCGGATTAGTATCATTAATTTTATGATTAGACTTCGCTGCATGTCAAATAGAACGATCAGACTAATGATGCTACAGTGAGGTACATCATGTCAAGGGAGTTTTAGATCTGGTTAAGATGGTGATTAGGCATAATTACTCCTTGAAGGTTGCGGAGCAGCACCGTAGAGGAAGAATAATTATATTTTCTCTATAGCAGCACCCTCCTCGATGTGCTAATGAAGTTAGGTTGCATGGCGTACGTGTGGTCTCTGGGCTGATGATTCTTGATAGCAATACACCAGATGCAAACTTGGCCTGTAATCGACAAAATGGTCATTATAAGCTTTACGATGACTGACCTGAGTCTGTGAGTGGTTAGCATTCATTTATCTTGTTTATGTGTAGAGTATTTTCTCGGGGTAAATTGAGCAATATTCTTGTACATTTACTTCTCGTCTTCCTCGGTGTTGCTACTAAAACAACTATCTCTAAATGCATCGTTCCACCCAGCTGCTAAGGATGCGCGATAAAGTATATTCTGCAATTTCCTAGAAAGGACATCAGCATGCATGGCATATATTCATTGATAGACGGATGCCGTTATGATTTTATTCATGTTAACGATCGCACAACAGAGATCGCCAAATTTATAATGCGTGTTGTGTGATAAATGGAAACCAGGGGTGTGTGTTTTTATACCACAGTGACACTTAGCCACAGTTATTTAGTCATCAATATAAACATAATTAACTAAGTATCTCGTGATTTCTCACGTACCGCCTTATGATTTATATCTAAAATAACTCTTTCAGATCGATGCAAAGCAGATTATTAGTTACATATATACAAATTAGTTATATACAAAACGAAAAAAATTGAGTATTTTGCCAATTTATGTGCAATTATTACGTGGTTGTCTTTCACGAAAATAAATTCACCCCGTTCCTCAAGTGTGTTACAAGTATTCTAGTCGTAAATGAGCAAATTAATATCGCCCCAGATTTATAAGCTAAATGAAATTGGTGTCACGTGCACACTTTTCAGATTATTTTATATTAAATTATAATGACAAGAATATATTATACCCCAAAAAAAGTGTGTTCACAGTTTCATATTTACCTTTCTAGTCAATCTCAACTTGGTTAACTATGATAATTTACCAATAATCAATCAAAATTCTTGAAATAAGATTTTTAAGTTATATTTAGTTTTGTATGACAATAGAACATCAGCAACGATGGACAAGATTATTTGTGTTAATGGCTGCAGATTACAACAGCCAAGGAAAGTAGGAAACAAAAGAAAGCGGGAAGTATACCAGAAAAAGAAAAGATACATGCTTCAACTTAAATAACCATTTTATTAGAATAGAACATAAAACAAACATGAGAAAAATTTACTGATCAATAAGAATTCTCAAAATCAAATTCTTCTGCAGATATTCCAGGTCAAAAGTAGATGTTTTTCATTTGCGCCAATACTGAAATCAGAAACCCTAGATAACATGGGATAATAAATGGGTTTCTAACTTTCTACAGGTTGAGAAGCAGAATATTGAAAAAAAAAATTATCAAGTTGACGAAATTAGTTGTAAATATTTATATCTCTCAAAGGTCATATATGTGACTCTCCACGACGAATTCAGTCTAAAGTTGCAAAATAAAATTTCTAACCTTTTGGTATATTACTAAAGAGCTGCCAATTACATTAAATATGATGCCCCCCAAAAAATTAAATACCTCTTCTAGTTAAGAAGTTATGAGCATTTGAATCATGCGACAATCACGATGTTAAAATTCGGGAAAACGCGATTGAATATTGCTGAGAATTTTCACCACGTACGTGCATCACCATGGTAACGGAGCATCTTTCAGAGTTCACATCATAACTTGAACTATGTCCCGTTGTAAATGTCTTCCATTGGCTACAATTGTAAACACAAAGTCTTGTGAAAACTATCAATAGGATGCTCTTTTCACTTTCTTTACAATGATACCTTTCATTTAAAAATGGCATATGATTATGTACCCGTACTAAGCGCTTGAAACAACCACTAATTAGCACTTTTTCCTCGTTAAACTAATTCATGATGACTACACTCACTACAGGTCATACAGGGGGTCAATAAAAATTAAAATTAAACCAGTTTAGAGTTTAAAAATGCACATAATTGTTATTGCATGTAGAAGCTAAGATGTTGATCTACCAAAATACAGTGAAACACGAAATTTGAAATAATTTCGCCTCGGGCGGTTTTATCCCTATATCTCTCCCATGCTCAGTACGATTGATTTCGTCGTGGAGGGTCACATATTTCAACATGGAAATAGCGTCACATTAGATGAGTGAGGAAAGGTCCTTCACCTGCGCTATCTTGTGCATCTGCTCCATGAGGGCGGCCACGGTGGCTGAGGCTGAAGCGTCAATGATCGTCTGCATGTACTGTACGGCTTCCTCGTCAGTCAGGTCAAGACGGAATTTATCCTGAACCTGAAATTGAGAACAGAAAATTTAGAAACTTCATCAAGATGAATGCGCCTTTTTTGACGCCGACTTTTGGCCCAGCCATCAAGAATCAGTGGCCGATTTAATCTTTCCCGGAAGCTCTCAGATCATAATGGACATAATTATGCCAAGCGGCGCACCGAAATCAGTCGCTTGTCGCAAATATAAAAAATTGACTTATCTCTTCCCTGTTGTAGCAGTCAATTTCCAACTCACTGATGCATAAAAATATATTTTATCATCTATTAATTAATGGTGGCAAAGTTACAGCCATTGGTATCAGTAAAAGTGAAGAACTGTCAGGAAATTGAAAGCTGAGAAAAACGGAGTCAAGTCTCAGGCCAATTTGTGATAGCCTAGATTACAGTACTGTAGAACAGGAAATTTCTGCGGACTGCAAATTTCGCGGTTTTATGGCTCAGGCCTTTATTCGTGGCACCAATTATTCGTGGACAATGGTTGCTAAGTCATATTATAAAATCGTCCAGAAGGGTTTCGCGGGCATCTAAATTTCGCGATCAATCGTGACCGCGTATATAGCAAAAATTTCATGCGGTACGAAAATTTCCTGTTCTACAGTATAATCTCGAGACATCAAAATATGAAAGGCACACAAGACTTCAAAGGGGGATGGATACTTGGTATATTAATGAGCAGAGGGCAGTGTTGGGTCATCATTTCGCCTCTGCACGTACACCCGCCATCATGGCTACGAAGAAAAAACTCTACTCATTTTTTTCCATGCTTGATCCATGTTACTATATCTCAAAGGCTCTATAACTCAGTGATTTCAATGGTTTCTAAAATTTGACATATCAAGATTACACTGCATATGAATGATATAAATGTATTACAGTCAAAGCTGGTTATTACGAACCTTCAGGGGCCATAAAAATTATTTTGTCATCACAGGATTTTCATATACGCAGAGAACAAATCTCCAACTTCGTTAATACACGCACGCTTTAAGATAACAAAGTGCAAGCGCACTATAAGCCATCCACGCCACAAACCTTTTTCACAGTTTTATCCGGCTCCAGGGCAATGTCAGGAACATTGGCATCAACCATGAGGGAGAAGAGATGTAGGATGAGGTTGGCATGGCGACGCAGATGAAGGAACGCAGTGTACGAATGCTGCTTGAAATCCGCAAAGTGCTCACTGCCAACGCCCCCCATCGCCTCAATCATCTCCCGTGAGAGACGCATCGGAGGGGGCATGGGTTTGGGGTCACGACCCAAGATGTAGCCAAAATCAACATGGAACAAACAACCTGTGGGTTAACTGATAATAACAGCATAATTAAATCTCAGTTTAAATACCATTCGGTGCGATTAAGATGTTATCTAAATGTCGATCGCCGACCCCAAGGATATACGTAATGACACTGTAGCCGGCTGAGAAGATGAAAAAAAAGCGTTCATCATTACAGTATCAATCAGAAGGCAAGCAGCGCACCACAGCTTTTGATGTAGTTGTCAATGCATTCCTGTGCAATGCCATACGGTCCTCCTTCAGCCGGCATGTGTTTCCGAAGGTAGTTCTGGATGGAGCCATCGTTGGCTTGGATGTCAGCTATGGCTCTTGAGTCTATAAACTGGATGAAACCTAAGAATTATATGCATTATTATACAAGTATTTTGGTCATTATTCACACACCATCTCTGCTGCTGGTGGCCAGCACTTTATAAGGAGTGATCTTCAAGTCAAGGTTTTCAATTCGTAACAGCTGGGAGATAGAATTGGGTTGATTGATTCTTATTAAGCGAGCGCACCTACCCTATCCATCAGGGTGATGATTTGCAAAACAAGCTGATCCTGTCTCAGATCATCGCCGTGTTTGTAGATTGTGATGTATTCCTCGCCAGTTGAGGTACGGAAGTGGAATTTGCACGGCATTAGGTTGCTCTGTGGATTCCTCAATGAATTGAGGAATCAGATGATTGAATGAAAAAATACCTTGAAGAGAGTCGCTTTCTCCGCAATGATACCTTCGACCTTGAATTCGGGGTCCAAGGGCAGCGGAATCGGATCGAAGCAGGTGAAGTTGAATCTGAGTAACTCAGGATCACTGAGAAACGCTTGCAATCTTTCGATCTGGAAAGCAGTCGTAAATAAATCTATTTCATTCCGATTGATTTGAACCAACTTTTCGCTTCCGATTTCCACTCTCCCTGGCGACCATCTTGGCCAAGCGAATTAGCCGATCCATGAAGACCTGCTGACCGGCAATGGCCGCTCGTCTGCGCCTGCATTCCTCGCCACCCTGCGGGAAAAAATAAAATAAATATTCATTACGGAATGATACGAAGAACTTACGGTATTCAAAGCGTGACTGAAGCGTTTCAGAACCGTGATGTACATATTGACAACTCGAGGATCCTTAGTTTGAACTTCTTGGTCATCACACTCAACACGTAAATACCTTTCAGGAAAGAAGAGAATAAAAAAACAGAAATAAACAAACTCAAGACTTACCAGCAGAAGTAGTTGGCTAGCGTTGAATTATTGCAGGCGCGTTGAATGAGGAACGATATCAGGTCCATCTTCAAAACTCAACCAAATTCGCGATTAAATTTTTGGAATTGTATATTGCACACCTGTACGTTAGCAGGAACATAGCTGGGGTCCTTCAAAGCATCTTGCAGCGTATCAGAGGCGGAAACAGACTCTTGCAACTGAGGCGCGTCCTCATCGCTCTGCACCAGAGGATGTTCGGCCTCTGCGTGTGACGTCATCATGGAGCCCTGAAGTGAGGTCGTCGACATCACGGGGATTCTGCGTTCACGCTCGTAATGCTCTGTAATCTGAGCAAAGTCTTCATATCGCAACGCTTGCACCAGTTGAAGGAGGTACAGCATGAGATCCTGCAAAAAAACATCTTTATTTTGGTGGTGAATAGATTGCACCACAATGAAGGTAAAGAAAAACTGCTTGCTGTCAAATATCAAACGCTGTATTCAATAATAAACAGCTGATGAGATACAGAGACATTTGGTTCTAGGATTATTCCTATGGTTAACATTTGTGATCTCTTGTGCCAAAACCCGCACTAAGTCGCTGAGCATATTCCCCAGAAACAAGCCTTGAAAGGGCAGATGGGTTCATAATGGTGATTTTCATGTTTTGATGTCGAAATAAAGAAATAAATCTCATCTTTCCTCACATACAAGAATCATGTCAGTCTGTGACCATAAATTGCTTATATTTTGTGTATATTTAAGCCTATTGTATTAACAGATGAATCATTTTGAATCTTTGCCAACCTTTTAACAATAATTTCTCATCTTCGATTACGTGTGGGGTTGACCTGTAAACAGGATGTAACTTTTGAACTACTGCTCCGCTTTGGATAATTCTTGCATCAAACTGAATGAATTGGAATCAGTCATTGAGAGGCATTGAAACCTAAAAATGCGGCAATGCAACTTAGTCCGGGTTTCAGAGCAAAGGGTCACATTTGACAAACAATCGGGGAAAAAAACGCCAAAAGGAACTGGTTACTAAAATTCTTCATGAAGTGCAGGGACCATGCTAATGTAGAAAAGGAAATTTCCACCGACTGCAATTTTCACGGTTTTCGGGCTGAGACCTTTATTCTCTGTACCAATTATTCATGGTCAAATGTAGGGTCATATAGTATAAGATCACCCAGAAAAACTTCACGTGCATCTAATATTGATGCATGCATGAAATTTCGTGCTCTAAGAGTATCACAGCCGTTTGAATAGTTGTCAGTACCACAGATTTTTAAGTTGCTTAAGTTCCACGGTGGTTATACAAAGCAAATAAAGATAGAGACCTGATCAGAAGCTTGCTGAAGGCGAGCCACAGCATAGCTCCTAACAGCAGGATGCGTGAAGCTTGGTGCGAGCAGCTCCAAAGAATCCTCCACATTCATAGGGCTCCACCTGGTGAGCAGTTCCAAAGCCTGCTTCTCCTCGTGAGCCATGTTCCAGTTGACAGAGCGCAGGAACTTTGGCAGTGCCTGTGGGGAATGGATGAGAAGGACAGCGCTGAGGGTTTTCACTTGATACCTTCTTCTGGTTAGACAAATAGAAACGAAATTTCCAAATCAAATCCTTCTCTTCGGATGTCAGAGTTTTGGTCGGTGAATATGATACGATCATCTGGGGAAAGGATATTATTTCAGAATGTCAGCGCGAATGTCTCGTCACTCACGTTGAGCAAATCTCGCGTTGCAGCATTAGGTTTGAGGTGCGTGTGAGACGGTCCACTGCGAACGCTACGAGCCAACTTGTGGTGCTTGCTCTCGACGAGGTTCTCCTGGAAATAAATTGCATTGAAACCACAGAGCACAGCGAGAAGAATAATACAAAACCAACCTGCTCTATTTCCGGATCCGGGATAGTAACAATGTCAGCTTGCGTTCGCATCTGGTAGACTTCATCACCGCCCTACGAATGAACAAAATATGAACGTCAAGGAAAAGCTGAGCAAATCACAAACCTTCTCGAAATAAACAATTGAGTAATCCAAGTTATCATAATGAACCCTCGGAAATTCAATCATCAGATACAGGAAGTTTGACTCCCGCTTGTGTTTCTCTGTGATCTGGTGAATCTCGCGGAACGTTAGTCGATCGAGCCAGTCGACCTTGGGAAGGTGACCATCACGGTGCTTTCTACTCAGCTGTGAAATGAAATTATGAATCATCCCGTGAGACGAGATGAATCGTCACCTTGGCTAGTCGGCTCATCTGATCCTGCATACGGCTCGCTTTCCCTGGCGTTGTCGTGACAACTGATCCATCACCCTCGACATCCTTCCACACCCTAAGATCATGCATGCCTTGTCGTAGCACCCTGAGAATGATAAACATACAAGAGAGGTCATAAGCACACAGTAAAGGTCAAACCCGTGTTTCCCGAAGAGGCTGATGGTGGTCCCACCAACGGGTTTCACGCCGCATGGGCCATAAATGTCCCACACAGTTAACACTAACTGAGACGATCGAGGCAGATCGCAAAACTTCACCGGCAAAGTGATCCATTCATTCCAACTGCGGACGAATTCATAACTTGATTGTGACCTTTTATGTTGAAATATAACCTACTTCCATCTGGTTGTGAAAGCTTTGTACGATGTTCGGATTGGAAGGGCCAATGGGCGACCCTCAGCGTACACTTGGGAGGTCACGTAAAGGTCAGAGCAGCCCTCCTGACACGCCCCTGAGAAGCGCAGAAGGGGATCATCTATGAGTTCTTTGTAACCGGGCCGCTCTCTGTGTCCTTCCAATGTGCCACTGTAAACAGTAAAAGTACAACAAAATTAATAAGAAATTAATAATGTCAAGCCTGCAAATATTCATCTTCATTATTTATTCACATTTATGCAAAGATGAAGGTTTTATTTATTTATTTGTTTGATAAAAAAAAAAGAGAGAACAGAATTTTTGCCACCATAGCCCAAATAATAGCAATAACACATCCTATCACTTGGATGTAGTACATGCTCCACTCAATGATGTTATCTAGCCAAAAACATACCGGTAGGTCACTTAATGACCTATTCAATACTACTATTACTAGTCTAAGTCTATTGATTATTGAATAGCTGAGCTAATGATCATGACATGATGATCGGCGGCGATCGACTCACATTTTGATTTGGACATTGGCTTCTAGATCGCAGCTGTACACATAGTGGAATTTGTCCGGGGCATCCATGGTGAGCTGCATTGAGAAGGGATCCAAGAGTGAACGTAAATTCTAAATTTCACGAAATTCATCAGCTGAAAACGGAAAACGATAACAAAGCTACAACGCCTACTGCGCACGCGTGGCTGTGTTTATCTTCCGGTTAGCATGTTAAGTGAAGGCTTTTCTCTATGCGAGCTAAATTTGACCGACAACCAATTCAAAATTGTCGAAAGATACACACACACAAAAGAAACAACAAAAGGACAATTAAAACAATAAAGTTTGCATCAAAATCAAAGGCTCTTGTGGGTATACAGAACAGATCGTTTTCTGAGTCGTTGAAATTATAACCCAAGAAGTCAAGTCTAGTCAAGATAAATCCTATAATTATGTGGTCCAATAAAGTCACCCTCAATGATGATGTGTGCATTTTCTCAATTATTGGTCTTTTACCACTCATCAAGTAAAGTGGGGTCTCATTGTTTCGAACTGAGTAACAACGATTTCGAATGTAGGCCACAGCCTGTATCCCATACACCCATAAGTACTTAGGCAGATCAGCCTCAATCATCATGCACCTCACCATCTCAAACAATGTACGTAAAGTGCTCTCGGCAGTCCCGTTTTGGTGTGGGGAGTACAGTGCACTCGTCTCGTGCCTTATGGATCTCTCTTTCAAGATACTTTGAAATTTCTGTCCTATGAACTCCATACCCCCATCACTACGCAATGTCTTTACACTGCCATAAGGTCTAGAATCCGCCAAAAAATCTTTCAATGCTTCCCACGTCTGACTCTTCTCCTTCAAAAAATACACAAAATGCATTCCCAAATAGTCATCTGTGAAGAGCGCCACATAGCGGTATCCAAAAGCCCCATTTGGGCTGACTGAGCCTGCCAGGTCAGAATGTACTTTCTGAAGTGGCCTTTTGTCCTTCTCTCTGGGCTCTCTGCTCCTAATCTCAGTAAACTTTCCCTTTACGCAAGTTTTGCATTCTTCTATCCCTGACTGTTTGTCAATTGACATACCCTCAACGAATGTTTCCAATTTAAGTACATCTTGATAGTTGCAATGCTCTAAAATGCGATGCCACTCATTTACACTCCTGCACTTGTTAACCTTGGATTTGGATGCATGTAACTCAGCACACAGGTAGTACAAACCACCCCTGTCAAAAATTGGGATAACTGTGGTCTCGTTCTTACCCTCTTTGCTCTCCATTGACAACCATGCATTTCCTTTCTCAAATCCAACAGACGCACCATTTTGCGTCGCACATTTCACTGAACAATTTTTTTGAAATGAAGGTACAAGTAATGCATCTTTCAACGTGACCTGATTATTTTCTCTGATTGCCGACATTAGGCAGACTCTTGCATCACCACGGCCAGTTGCCACTTTCACTCGTCTGCCATCAGCCAGTTACACAGCGTGAGCGTCTGGATCGAATCTGGAATCAAAACTGACGAAGAATGATTCATCGTTAAGAATATGTGTCGTAGCCCCACAGTCCACCAGGAGTTCATTGTGGTTGTTGTCATTGTTCTTCAAGTCACTTGAAGTCGAACTAATCTTCATTGAAAAATCTCTCCATGATGATGAATCGTCAGTCATCTTGATCTTCGTCTGTGAGCAGTCTCTTGCAAAATGTCCTAAACCACCACAGTTGTAGCACTTCTTCAGCTTGCTCTGCCCTGCTGGATCCTCAGTCATCTTGATCTTCGGCTGTGGGCAGTCTGTTGCAAAATGTCCTAAACCACCACAGTTGTACCACTTCTTTGGCTTACTCTGCCATGCTGGTTTCTTCTTCTTCTTCCAATTTTTACTGTCAGATGTCGCCTTCATACTCATAGCTCCATGTCCATTCGTCTTCTTCTTCTCCTCCTCGTTGAAGAGAGCTTGCTGCACATACTTCAAAGTTAAGTTCTCAGCGTTTGATTCCAGTGCAGTTACCAGCGTGTCATAACTTGGTGGGAGTGACCCTAAAAGAGTCATCACTTCATCTTCCTCCGAGATCTGGATATCAATCGCTTGCAGCTGGTTGATGAGTTCCTTCATCTGTTTTAGATGATCTTCAACGTTCGAACCTTCACTCATAACACTTCTGTAGAATCTTCTATGTAGCAGCAATTTATTTGCTCGTGTGTCACAATCAAAATGAGCAGTTATATAGGATATCCCAGGCCTCCTTCGGTCACTCCGTTCCAACAATAAAGTATATGTAGGGCTTTCCTACGTTTAGCCCGAGCCAAGAAAATGCTTTTTCCTTCTGCTTCAGTCTTTCTTCTAACCTCGCCGCGAACTCACCCACCCTGGCGCCATAGTCCTCTTCTGTCACGTAGTTCAACAGATTTTTAGTCTTCATGAGCTGTTTGAACTGAAATTTCCAGCTGCTCCAATCAGCCGGAGAGTTTAACTTATCCATGGTCACTCTTTCATCCATGATTTAGCTCTCAAATGGGGCAGACTGGGCCCATAACCTGTTAAACTCAGCAGAAACACAGAACGAGGGACGCCATTTGTAGTACTGACACTCTCGAACAAAAACTATTTATTATATAGACTTTCATGTTGTGTGAACCATTGTGATTCTGCATTACCATGGAGAACGTTATGATATCAACAGGTTACAACAATCACAAATCAACTTTCATTGTCTGTGACTTTATAACTACCCCTGAATAACCTGGCTCAAAGGTATCGGCTCAACCAAATCTCCTGCTGATTAATCACGGCCAGCTAGAAAACCATCTCATCACCTGCCTCGCAGACCATTTCCTCACCCAACTCATCGACCAACCAACTCAGATCAAACACAACCAAGCCTCCAACATCCTTGACCTCCTACTAACGATCGAACTCCCCCAAAGACCTTCTACATCACCCACCTCTTTTTGAGAGTGACCACACTGCAATCTTCTTCACCATCGACCAAGCAACCATTCAAACCACCTCTGACCCCCGTCCCGTCCTTGTCAATGCAGACTGGGCAACAATTCGCTAAGAGCTTACTGAAAAAGAATAGTCCCAACAACATAGTGATGTAGAACACGCAAGAGTGAAAACTACATATGGTTCTCGATTTTGCGAAACCATAAAATTATGGAACAACCTATCTTTTAAACTAAAAGACACGGTCAATATTGTCTCTTTTAAAAATTTCTTGAAAACCTACCTTTTTAACAGAGCTTTTAGTGATAACAATTGACGAACTTATCCTCCTCTTTCTACCTGGTTCACCTTTTATGTTTCTCTTTTTAACTCATGTGAAGTGCATAGAAATTTATATATGTATATATTGCGCTCTATAAGTGAATAAATTATTATTATTATTATTATTATTATTATTATTATTATTATTATTATTATTATTATTATTATTATTATTATTATTATTATTATTATTATTATTATTATTATTATTATTATTATTATTATTATTATTATTATTATTATTATTATTATTATTATTATTATTATTATTATTATTATTAAGCTCACCACTGAACATGTGCCTCTCTCTCTCGACCACGCCCAAAATATCTCCTCTCTCCTCCATGGCTCTCAGCCCCCAGCACAACAAGCCATAAACTCACGCAATAATGCATGGTACCAATACAAAGACCTCAAAACAAATGAAAACTTAAAATGCTACAAAACAGCCAGAAACAAAGCCAACACTGCCCTACGACAAGCTAAGACAGCCTATGAAACAACACTTGTCCAAGAAATAAAATAGTCCCAAAAAATTCGGGACAAACATCCTCCATCCCAGACCTCGTGAAAGATGATAATAATGATGATAATAAATAGTGATAAGGTGATGGTGATAAGCACAGATAGAATCACAGAGCTGAAAAGTGTCCAGTAAATCGTAAGCACAACATCATCCTGACTGAAATCCTTGATCTCATGAGGCGCAGAAGATTCCAGCCATGAGGTTTGCCAATTAAGCAATGTGGCGCCTCTCATATATGTACTGGATATATCGTGAAGGAAGCAAAGATAGCATGTGCACTTGATGCACATTCTTTTTTTTTCGTATCTTGAGTTTATCTCCATTAGTGCATGCTGAATTGGATGGCCAAATAACAAGTATAAACACATTATATTGTATGATGGGAAAAGGAAATCAAATGAAAAAATATTTTGAATTTTAATAAACATAAGATTTATTCATCATTACCATGTCTATATTGGCAGGCATATAATATTATATAATAATAGATATGATATTACATTATTGATAATAAATCGAATGGAACTCAAGTAATAATTATCATTTTTACTGATTATAGCAAAGGATAATAGGCTTTAAAAACAACATTCGTGCAAGTTCTACTTTTCAAAACAGAAAATTGAATAATTCTTACAACAAAACATCAATTGGTTACAAATTAGTTCATATTTAGTCAGTTGCAATGTTCTCGTAAGCATGAAGCTCTCCATTTGAATAGGGTGCAGCAGTTGCCTCTCCCTCTGAACGAAGTAAATCATTGTTAGAGGCAGCCATGCCTATATCATCAGACGGTGGTGTTGGGCGGCTACAGTCCAGAACTAAACAAAGATTCCGACCAGTAATCTTTAAGCATTTTTGAGTGCGTCGGTAGAAAGCCATCAACATAATTTTCAGACCTTGGTGCAAGAATAGGCAAATCCATGGCTTGACAAGCGCATTAAGATATGGAGCATAAAAGAAAATAGTGGTAAAAACTTGATGCACTTGAAGGTTATATATATCAAATGGATTGAGATTGCAATGCTGGTCCAGCTCACCTATGACCATATTAGGATGGCAAATCATATAGGCGATGTGGCGAATGAAAGTAATGCTGAGAAAGGCTATCATTATGCCAAAAGTGTTTTCCACTGATCGTCCACTTTGGAAGGTCCTTAATAGCGTGCCGGTGAAAATGTGGGCATTTGCGGCCAATTGTTGTTTTTGTAGTTTATAGTAGGCATAGCTCATACCTAAAGCACATAGCGAAAGAACCCAAGGCAGAAGGTCAAATAAAAAATAATAAATGTACTTTTCATAAATAATGTAGCCTGGCTTTCTGTAGGTGGTTGATAGACAAACGAGATTTGCTTTGTATATACCATAGAGATTTTTGGCATCTTCCTCTTCAACTGGATACTGAGCTACACAGATCCCTTCTTTGACGAACTTGAAGAAGAGCATGATATGAACAAGGATATTAGCATTCAATAGGGTGATAATCATTTTGATTTTCAAACCCTTTTCTGCCCATCTCGCTAATTTCTCAGGATTTGCATAGGCAAGATATTGTTCCATTATAAGAGCTGCTGTATACCACACTGAGAGTGATCCTGTCTCACGATAAATTGGATAGCCAATAATATACGTATCTTGGATACCAGCTAGATTCTTCCAAAATTCATCGTATTTCCCAGCCAGGTACAATTCACTCAATTGAAACTTTGGAATGATCACAAAAGTTGCCGTGATGAGATAGACTACATCTGTGAAGAGATTAGCCTGAAGGATCATCGAGCTGAATCCTCTGAGATCTGGATGCTGCAACAAGAGGGCAACGAGCAGGCTTGCAGTTACTCCTATTCCTGACAGAATGGGCACGATGAAGATGACTATATTTGATTGAAGCGTGTTCTGAAAGAGATGATGGTCATATTCACTCGTATAGAAATGAGACACATTTTTCACTGGATATGGGCCTGTATCAAGGCACTCTGGTGGAACTGCTGGTTCATTCCAAGGATCCATCTTCTTGTATTTCTGTAATATCAGCCATCAATGGATGATATCATATTTTATATATACTGATACAGATATGCACGAGTGTTCAGTTAGTAATTCCCAACTGTGCACCTATGTGGTCACAATCTGTTTATATTCAATTATTTATCATATGAAAATCTGTTCCTGTTTAATAATTATGGTAATACAAGCAAGGTGCATATTTTAATGGCTAATTGTGAGCACCGAAAAAAATGTTTGTACATTATTATTTTCTTACATATAGTATATGTAGCTATTTCTGAAGTTCAAAATGACCCAGAACTGAATAACATATTACTAGTCTTTGAATAATTCTAGGTTCGAATTGTTGATTTGAAATTCATTTTATTGACAGAATTATATTGCCTCAACAAATGTTATACTTATATTGGGGCATACATCACTTTTCAAATTTGCAGATGGTGCCCTTCATATGCATGCTCATGTGAGGTTATAATTTTAGGTCTGGTGTTGTTTATGCAGAATATATTTACATGACAAGTATGACAGCCAGTAAGGAACTAGCTCAACATTATTTTGATTTTCTGCATTCGGCTTATGAGTAATGATTCATGATTCTCGTTGGCTCTAGGGGTATACAATATAAATGCATTTAATTATATACCTGATATGTATCACTTTCATGCCATTTTTGTATAATGGTTAGCCTTCTCATCTCGAAGACTCATTCCTAAACTTCACATTAATCAAAACATCAATTGCTGAAGAAGAGATTAACCTATGCAATGTACATGCGCATGGCATATCATTATAATTATATCGTATTCATTTATCATTATATATAGCACTAGGCCTACATTACATTTAGCTAACATTGCATTTAGGTTCCAATTGATTGTATACTAGCTTTCCTTCAACTTTATTTTCAACTTTTTAGTATATAAATAATTAATACACAAGTAAAAAAAAACTCACCTCTCACATCTATGTAAAGACTTACTAACCAGAAATCTCCACTCCTCCAAAATTGGATTGCTGACAATGCCCCGAGTGAAAGAAAAACACACAATTGCATGATCATGTTCTATATGTGCACACATTATTTGCGGAACTATGTATCTGAACATCCCCCATTTATTAGATATGCTAGACTGTTTTTAAATACATCAAAAAATAAAAATAAGACTCATCTTATCACCTTCTCAATATTTCATATTAATCTTGAAAAGCCGTTTTTCCGTTTTTTCATCGTTAATTTTTTTTTCTATGACACATAGAAGTGAAAGTGCCATTGCATTATGTAGATTATTAAATATATTATTGTTATACTTTTCAGCTGCAAATACTCAGTGACCCTGTGACTCTCTTTCTCTCGTTGTAATGATTGAATAAGATATTATTTTATGTTTTGATCATCAGATGACGAAAATAATATAATTGTAATTTCAGGGGCTTGCATTATTCAAGCATTCATGCGACTGGTCAGCCTAAACTCACATTGTGAAATATAATAAAATATGCTAACTATTATCTAGCGTGACACAGCTACCTGGGATGCCAATTCTATTTAGAATGATTGAAAAAACAACACATAATATATGCAAAAATCGGTCCCATCTGTTGAATTCACGTGCCCTGGTTTGCCAAATTATCATGAATATTCATGTGCGAAGGGACAAAATGATCGTGCATGTTCTATTTAAAGCTGCTACGTCACGGAATCCCCGGTCGGAAGTTGTGCTGTGACGTAGGCAGTTTGTGGGCTACGTTTCTAGTCACGTGATACGCATCGGTCCTTTTCTCTGAGTCCGCCATAGCGGCAACTAGTAATTTTGCGAAGTTGTCGAAAGGAACTCAAAAACATCCAAGATGGTGAGTGTCATCGGTCGAATTTATCTATTACTTTAGATTCATAAATGTTTATTCTCCATTTCTGGCATATTATTTCGATGGGTTATTCGGATTAAACGACTTAGTTTCGCCATTTTTTAGCGATGGAAACTGCGTTGTAGATAGACCGGTTTTGAAGCATCACAAACTCTCAACACGTGATGGCATGTCCCTTTAATTAATAGTAAATACGCTAAAATCACCTGTCGTTGCTGACTGTGGTCATTTTTATTTGATTTAATTGTGGTTCAGAGATAATTTATTTTCCCATATGGCAATATTGACTGGATTTAACCAGTACGAGAAAGTCGATTGCCACATCGTGCACAAGTGTCAAGGCCATTGACTCGTGGCGTAGCATCGCATTTCTCGCCATATGTATACGAACAAAACGATCTGAATCCTTTTATGGGGGAATATGTTGAATTAACCATCAGATGTTAACCTTTTTGAAATGGATGAATATGAATGCCCTTAAGTGACCCATTCCAATGGCCGAATTTGACCTGGATATTTTAGGAAATTCATTGAATTCCTTGCTTATTACGCAACTTTTTAATATGTAAAGTATTGAAGTAATCAAGTATTACGTTTCGTTATGAAAAATTCTGACATCTCTAAGGAATTGCCAATTTTAAATGACTCACCATTAACCTTATTTTATTATAGGTGAACTTTACCGTCGACGAGATCCGTGAGCACATGGACAAAAAGAAGAACATCCGTAACATGTCTGTGATTGCTCACGTGGACCACGGAAAGTCCACCCTGACCGACTCCCTGGTCAGCAAAGCTGGAATCATCGCCTCCGCAAAGGCCGGTGAAACCCGCTTCACTGACACCCGTAAGGACGAACAGGAGAGATGCATCACCATCAAGTCTACGGCCATCTCCCTCTTCTACGAGCTGCCTGAGAAGGATCTGTGCCACATCACCCAGCCCCGTGAGGAAGGATGCGCCTCTTTCTTGATCAACTTGATCGATTCTCCCGGCCACGTTGATTTCTCATCTGAGGTCACTGCTGCCCTGAGAGTCACTGACGGAGCCCTTGTGGTTGTTGATTGTGCCTCTGGTTAGTATCTCAGTCTTCTAAATTACCATCATCGTTCAATCCTGCTGTTTGTAGGTGTGTGCGTGCAAACTGAGACCGTGCTTCGTCAAGCCATTGCCGAGCGCATCCGCCCTGTTCTCTTCATGAACAAGTTCGACAAAGCTCTGGGCACATTGAAGCTGAGCTCTGAGGATCTCTACCAGACCTTCTGCCGTATCGTTGAGAATGTGAACGTCATCATCGCCACCTATGGCGAGGATGGTGGACCCATGGGTGAGATCATGGTCGACCCCGCTAAGGGAACCGTTGGCTTTGGATCCGGTCTCCACGGCTGGGCTTTCACCCTGAAGCAGTTTGCCGAGATCTACGCCACGAGGTTCCAGATTGAAGAGAGGAAACTGATGAAGAGGCTGTGGGGAGATCAGTTCTACGATGGAAAGGCCAAGAAGTGGAGCAAGGAGAAGACAAAGACTTCCCAGAGAGGATTCGTCCAGTTCATCCTGGACCCCATCTACAAGGTCTTTGAGTACACCATGAACAAGCCCAAGGAGGAGGCCCTTGCTCTGGTTGAGAAGCTCGGCATCAAACTGACCAATGAAGACAAAGAGAACTACGAGAAGCAGCTGATGAAGGTTGTCTTCCGCAAGTGGCTGCCCGCTGGTGACGCCCTGCTTCAGATGATCACCATCCATCTGCCGTCTCCTGTCACTGCCCAGAAGTACCGTATGGAGATGCTGTACGAGGGACCCCACGATGACGAGGCTGCTGTTGCCATCAAGAACTGCGACTCCAAGGGACCTCTGATGATGTACGTCTCCAAAATGGTGCCCACCTCTGACAAAGGTCGTTTCTACGCTTTCGGCCGTGTGTTCGCTGGTACCGTTGCCACCGGACAGAAGGCTCGCATCATGGGACCCAAGTACGTGCCAGGCAAGAAGGAGGATCTTTTCGTGAAGAGCATCCAACGTACTATTCTCATGATGGGCCGTTACATCGAATCCATTGATGATGTCCCCTGCGGAAACGTCTGTGGTCTGGTCGGAGCTGATCAGTACATCCTCAAGACTGGAACCATCACCACTCTGGAGACTGCTCACAATTTGAAGGTAATAGTATGAAAATCTGCTTGTTAACATTATCTTAAATTTTAATTTCTTCCTATAGGTCATGAAGTTCAGCGTCAGCCCTGTTGTGCGTGTCGCTGTCGAGTGCAAGCACCCCTCTGATCTGCCCAAGTTGGTTGAGGGTCTGAAACGTCTGTCCAAGTCTGATCCCTTAGTCCAGTGCTCCATTGAGGAGTCTGGTGAGCACATCGTTGCTGGTGCTGGAGAGCTCCATCTTGAGATCTGCCTGAAGGATTTGGAGGAGGATCACGCTTGCATTCCCCTCAAGATCTCTGAGCCTGTTGTGTCCTACAGGGAAACCGTGTCTGAGGAGTCCTCAATCACCTGTCTGTCCAAGTCCCCCAACAAGCACAACCGTCTGTTCTTCAGGGCTGTACCCATGCCTGACGGACTCGCTGAGGATATTGACTCCGTGAGTCTCTTGATACTTGCATTAAGGAGTGAGAGTTAAAAGTTTATTTTCTCTCTCAGGGTGAGGTCAACACCAAGCAGGATGGTAAGGAGCGTGCTCGTTACCTCGCCGAGAAGTACGGCTATGATCCCAATGAGACCCGTAAGATCTGGTGCTTCGGCCCTGAGGGTACCGGACCCAACATTGTTGTTGATTGCACCAAGGGAGTTCAGTACCTGAACGAGATCAAGGACAGCGTGGTTGCTGGCTTCCAGTGGGCCTCCAAGGAGGGCGTGCTCTGCGAGGAGAATCTCCGAGGATGCCGCTACAACGTCCTGGACGTGGAGCTCCACGCTGACGCCATCCACAGGGGTGGTGGACAAATCATCCCCACCACACGCCGTGTGCTGTACGCCGCTTCGCTCACTGCCTCTCCCAAGCTGATGGAGCCTGTGTATCTGGTTGAGATCCAGTGCCCTGAGGCTGCTATTGGTGGTGTGTACTCTGTGCTGAACAAGAAGAGAGGTGTTGTCTTTGAGGAGAACCAGGTCGTCGGAACTCCCATGTTCCAGATCAAGGCTCACTTGCCTGTCAACGAATCATTCGGTTGGTTATTAGTTTAGACCTGTTGTATCGCAAATTAATTCATTTTACCCAGGATTCACTTCAACGCTGAGAGCAAACACAGGAGGCCAGGCTTTCCCACAGTGCGTGTTCGACCATTGGCAGCAGTTGCCCGGAGATCCGTACGAGCCAACTTCACGCCCAGGTGTGGTCATCGCCGCTGCCAGGAAACGCAAGGGTCTCAAGGAAGGCATCCCTCCCCTGGAGAACTTCTACGACAAGTTGTAAACGCTGTAGACAGAAATTTTAATCGATGCTCCCCCAATAAAAAAACCCATTTTGTCTTTGCGAAAGGAAAAAACTATTTTGCTCGATTGTCAGGTCGCCATCTTTTTTGTTTTTCGCGGACTGAAAAGCTACGAATATCAAATCCTGTCTTTGTCGCTATATATGCTTCATGCGTCGTATTGTACTTCTTAGTACAATAAATGGAAGAAGAAAAAAAACTGTAAAAAGATTGCCTTGTTTTAATTATTTATCAGTGGAGTATGGTGAAATTTATTTAAATAAGGATATTTCCATTTAATTTTTTATGATTCTATCCAAGAAGGAAAAATTATGCAAACAAATATACATTCGGTGGCAGGCAGAAAGGAATGGAGCCATTCTAGACATTGCTGATTTACTTGATTACTTTGTGGAACTTGCAAATTCTTTAGTTCTATCCCAGGCCCATGCTATATATGGTATGCCGTGAGTGAATTCAATATAAAAGCAAATTCACTCATGAATTAAATTTTTCGCGAAGCTTAAATAAAATTTCCACGTGTCATGTTCCATAGAAAGTGCAATGATTAGATTAGATAAGGAATGTCTATCTTTAGAATCGCACAGATTGAGCGAATATAGTACTTGAGGAGTTCATTCAAGAGCAAATTATTTGCTGTGTCATACAAGTACTCGAGCGTCATGATATACGCAGGACATCAGTGTAACATGGCTCTCTTGGGTGTTCATTTCGATGCACGAGGCCACTTTTGGTACGTGTGTAACATGTGCACACACTGGACCTAATGGTCGGTCCTTACTGGTCAGGATGAGTGGTCACCTGGGTCACTTCATCACTTGGTGACCCAGATTGCAGAAGTGCGTTATGGGTTGAATCAGAAGTTCATTTTGCAGGGTAGTACATGCCTACATCTATTGCTACATGCTATAGAACTCAAACTTCCAAGTCCCAGCTGAGATAAAAATAACGAAGTGAGTCCGTAGACAACAGTTATTCTCCGGAAACACCCGACGGGCTCCGAAACTTACCGAATCATAGAGCGTGCGGCTAGCCCTGGTGGTTAAAATAAATATAATAAATAAAATAATTTTATTATATTGCAGTGCTAAATACAATAATAGTTCCAAAGCACTATAAAAACATAATTATGTACGGGAACATTTACACTTTCAACATTGTTATGTGATGGTACAGAGAGTGAACATTGGCAATAATTCATTCATTCAGATAAAAAAAAAAAAAAAAAAAAAAAAAAGCAATTGTAAAGAACACTTCGTTTGCCTGCTACATGTCTATCTTTGTGATCAGGTGCTTTAAACATGGTGAGAAAACCTATGGCAGGAGCCTCGTCTTCCTCCTGGGCTAAAAACTCACCACACCTATTACATATAAAATAACTGAAATGTATATATGAATGTTCTTGTGAACAAAAAACAAAAAAACAAAAAAAAACGTTTTTAACATATTCTTAAAAGTCTTTTTGCTTGGCTCGGAGCGAATATTCAGGGGCAACGCATTCCACAGGCGTGTACCACTGTGGCTTATACATGTACTTCGCTAGCCTTCATATCGGGTGACATGGGAACGATGAGGATCTAAGGGTCGTCGCTGCGTAAGAGGTCGAGCTGGGATGTATTGCTCGAAGATCTCTTTCATATATAGGGGCGCACATGGCTCGTGGATTGCAGAGAGAACTTGTAAGAGTATTTTAAAATCAACGCATGGCTTGATCGGCAGCCAAAAGAGATCCTTCAATACTGGCGCGGAGTCCTCGTCAGGACCCTTGCTGCATGGTTTTGTAGACGCTGCAGTGGTTTTATGATGTTTGCGTGAACACCCGAGAGAAGTCCAATGTGATAGTCTTGTTTGGATGTGATTATTGCGTTGATGACTTTTGCACATGTGGGTTGGTCTAGATTGCTTCTTATGTGATTTATGTTCCTGAGGTGGTAGTAGCTGGCTTTCACGGTGTGACTGACTTGTTCTCGCATTGTCATGGACTCATCTAGCCAGCTTCCGAGATTTCTGACACTTGTTGATGTCATCTCCAATAGTCATTGTGATGTTGCTCTGTTTCTTCAGGTTGTGCTTTGTGGCTATTACGAGGAGTTCGGTTTTCTTGTCATTTAGCTTCAGTCTGTTTCGTCTCATCCATTCGCGTATTCTTTAATGCAGCATTCCATTTTCATGACATCTGCGTCGGGAGTGTCGTTTGATTGATCTGCGATGTTCAGTTGGGTGTAGAGCTGCGTGTCGTCAGCGTAGTGATGTCGGTGGACGTTGTGTTTCTCGACTATCTGCTTGAGTGAAAGGACGTAGAGAGCGAACAAGAAAGGACCTAGGACGGATCCTTGTTTTCATTTGATCGACCCTCCACGGAAATATTCAAAAGAAGCGCAATAGAATTCCAGCGTCCGTTGAACCTGTTCACTTCGGCGAATCAATCTCCTAGTCGGCGAGCGGTGTCTGTGAATGGACGGATGAAGGATACTCAAGTAACATATCACATATTCCTATATCAGACATCCAATTCCCTGTATCATAATGGCTGACATGGATATTTCATGTATACATTTCTTGAATGCTTTAATTGAGAATAATTATACGCTATTGGGTTATTATTTGAGGCGCTTTTCTCTGGAAGTATGTAATATATGTTAAAAAATTACATATGCATCGTTTATTTCTCTCTATTAGCACCCCCCTCATCACTCCTCCCTTCAGCCACCAACCTTGTGTCCTTAGGTAAGGCATTTAAACTCGATCAGCTTATATCTTAATTCGGACCACATATTTATAAGCCCTTGCTACATCAGGATTCTGAAGTCGAATAAGCCCATGTAGTGCTTCCCCGTTTGGAATTGTTATGAGTAGCTTCTGAATATATCAGTAACCAAAATATTGATTAGAATTTAGAAGTATGTAGTTGGTTCTTGATACAGTAGATTAAAACTTTTAAAGGCGTAAAGCTATCACCAATATAAAGGATTATTATATTGGGATACATAATTCGGGTTCGAAAAAAAAAAAACAAAAAAAAAAAACCAAACAAACTTGTTCCTGCGCTGCAGCCCACGAGCAGTAGCTACTCAGCTGATTGTCAAACAAATCCAATCAATCCTATGGCCTCGTGCAAGCTGCCTTGTATTTGCAAACGAGGATACCAATCAGAGTGCTCAAATATCGACGCTAGGATATTTGTGCATCCCATGCTGTCTGCGGCTCAGAATTGCCGACACTTTACTATGAATGCTGATCAAACGGTCCAGATGAGACATGAGGCTATTGAGGCATCCATGGCTCCACGCAACCCATTAATTGGGTAATACCGAAAAAGGCATGTCTGCCTTTTAGTTATGTTCACTGTGTGTTAACACAACTTTGACGAAAACAAGAAATACCAAGAAACTTGCTTATACATGTACAGGGTTTTGTAATTTGTATTGGCAGGCAAATATTGCAATGAAGTGCCCTCCTTGACGTAAGCAGAAGTGACAGTCGATGGGAAGAACTTTGAGTTGCGATTAAACCGAGTATCCTCTTTCACAAGTTGCAAGAGTGAAAACAGTAAGCATGAATTATCCCAAAGGAACATCTCTGCTGCTTGACTATCTTGGTTCGTGGGAATTGATGTAAGGCGTCCACCTTAATTAAGAGAGACCATTCCTTTAATTTATAAGCATAAGCCACGGATCATCAAGAACGGATGGGGAAATGAAGAGATGTACAGCCACAAATGCATAAAAATCACACCATATTTTCTTTCTTTCTTTCTATTGCATTGTATTTTTATTTGATGACATGAAATGTTGGAATAAATGCACCGGGCGCATTAGTTAGGAGTCATAATTTGTCAATCATGTGAGTAACGTGTTAGCAGAAAAGCGATTCAATCAATGATTTTTGCTGTTTGTTTTACGGTTCCAACGTGTGTTGCATTATGATCCATTATTCCGTCAACATGTAACTCGCGGATCGATAAAGCAGTCCTCTAAATGCGATTCGGTCTTGTCCTGTTCCCCGAGCAGCAGCGTGTATACACACAGCAAAGGAATTGGTCAGTGTACGACTGGAAACAAATATTACGAGTAGACATAAGCTACCCTCATACATCCAAGATATTGTAATATTACATGGGGGCAACGTGAGGCGAAAAGTCACGCGAATCTCTGCGTTTTGATGTGCGACGCAGAATGGCCGCACCACCGCCACATCTGTCTGAGAAGAAAGAGTCCGTGGCTGAGAACAGCAACAAACAGGCATGGCGAACCGTTTTCCAGTTTTCCATTCTCCTCATACTATTGGGTATTATGGGATAATATTGATTGACAAATCAACTGTAGCCGAATTCCTCCAGAATAATTTTGATATATATTATTTCATTTAATCGATCGCGGCTCTAAAAAAAATTTCTGGGCACGCAGCGAGAAGACAAGTTAGCCTAACTTGTCTTCTCGCTGCGTGCTTGCATACGTACGTACTGATAATGGCCTAACTAAGGCCATTATCAGTACGTACGTATGCAATACTTATTACTTACTCAACTTTACTTATCCGGTCTTATCATTACGGGACAGGGTCATGTTCATGTTGGCAGGTTCTTCTTTTCATGGTCTCCTTTAATTGTTGCCCCTTTTTTTACCTCGAACTTTTGGCATGCATTGCCGTTTAGTATGATCCTACTCATAATTATCGCTTGTGGCTTTTGGCCATGTCTAAACAGTCTATAGTTCTTGAAGCTGTTGATTGAGTCGATTGCCAATGTTTCTCTGTGTCGGTCGGTGATGGCCGTTCCAGCACGCATCAGGGGCACGACGATAAAGTTCTTCATTCGCATGATGGTCCAGCATATCACCTTCGTGACTCCTCTTGTCGGTGTTCAATTCTGCTGACCAGTGATACGTGTATTGCTTTACGACCTGAGCGGGAAACGAAAGGTATTAATTACGCCCACCCTAGGCCTATACATGAATCATGAATATCAATTTACACGTTCATATCAAGTAAACACTATGCATGTATAAGCAACGCCCTCTATATATATATTACATCCGACTGCTCCCCATATGAAGGCATATACTGCATGTGCTAATATCTAAATCTAACTGCGTAAATTTCCGGAGGTGGCGTTTTCACAAGTTCATGAACTGTCATCTCCATTTTGCTCAAGGACCAGTTGAAGCATGATGTGATTGGGCGTGTCTCGCGCCTGATTATATAGTTTCCTTC
Organism: Capitella teleta; assembly: GCA_000328365.1. Classification (NCBI taxonomy): domain Eukaryota; kingdom Metazoa; phylum Annelida; class Polychaeta; family Capitellidae; genus Capitella; species Capitella teleta. The sequence goes on from KB302059.1 coordinate 147,829, forward strand.
TCAGTTGTATTTCAAGTATATTTTGAGTTTATGAAGAATGCAGACATGAATATTGAACCAATGATTCATTACCTCTCATTAATTGACGATTCAGCCCTGCGCCCTGGTGAACTAAACCCACTTTAATGTACCTTTGGCTCTAAAAAAGGACATTAATAATAGCCATTGTGACCTACATGCAGGACGATGTACTGATAAAGGCAGTTATTATGACTATGTTACAAGTGCTAACTCATAACTGTAATGATACGTTTGGGGTACAATAATGAGTCATGAAAACCACAAGGTAGCTGATAGTTATCTGAATGGTTAAGACTGATTTCATTGCCACTCATATCAGTCGGCGGCGGTTTCAATGATTTTTGGTTCGGTTTTTCGATATGCGGCGGCGGTTCCCAGGACTAGTCAGCTGTATGAGGAGAATAGAAAATATAAGAACAAAGAGACCACAGGGAGACTGTGGGTCGTTTCAATGGACGATTAAAACGCAAAGGACTGTGATTACACTTAAATGCACATCGTCTCTCAGGCTGAAAGAACAATGTACAGACGAAAATCGGAATTACAGAAGAGGCATCGTTGACGCCAGACCCAAAGGAAGAAGAACTGAAGAATACATTTGTAGTGTGCCAACTTTTCGTCCTGGAAAAGCGAAGGGGAGAACCATGCACAGGCGCTCTTGTCTGGCGAGGAGGACATACGCAGTGACGCGAAACTGACTGACGTCTGTACAACCACAGACAGCAAAGCGTGCAGCAACCACAGACGATGAACCAATTGCTGCTCGCGCGGAGCAACACCAGACAGTTCCGACCACAAGAACTCTGAGAAGTGGATGAGACATCAGAAGGGCGTTATGATCCATAATTTGTGATATGAGAAAGATCGTACTCGAAGGATGTTACTGACTTGTGCGTTATGATTTTCAATTTCGAAGAATATCTGTGCGTTATGATTTATGATGTGTGATTTGAATAGTTCCCTTCTGATTTCGTTCCAAGACATTGTAAGAGATATTACAGAAACTGTTTAATAAAATATATTTCATTGTGAAATAAAAGGGATGTTGCATTTTTATGTCAACATGTAACTCTTGTATCGATATATCCATCCTCTAAATAACTAAACTAGGTGTGTTCCGGCTAGATTTCACTTAAAATGAGTCCGCTCACGAAGCCATGAGCTACCCTGACAATGGCCACAATAGATGTATTAGACCGTTGGACTACCAGTGACCACCCTCTCTAGCAATGACCATGTACTAGTCACTGCTCATTATTGAAAGGCACTTGGCCTGGCATGTGTTATGTGTTGGCAAGAACTATTGCGTGAAGCCATGAGCTACCCTGACAATGGCCACAATAGATGTATTAGACCGTTGGACTACCAGTGACCACCCTCTCTAGCAATGACCATGTACTAGTCACTGCTCATTATTGAAAGGCACTTGGCCTGGCATGTGTTATCAAAGTGGGCTTGGATATAGTTATCATGTTTCCTCGTTGATGTAATTGCGTGGTAGTCTTTTAGGTCTATAATTATACAGTGTATGGTTGCGCATTGTACAATATAACGATGCACCCAATCTGAGTTCTATATATTATGCCTGGTGTAGGCCTATTATGTAAAAATTGTCCGGTTATTTTTTAATTTCTATTTTTGCCAATATGCGAGTCGTTATAAAGATTTAGAGGATCAGGAAATAATAAGGAAATTCAGAATCAGATAATTAAAATAATAAATGCATTAATTACTAATGAACATCGCCGCATTAGCTTAGCTCCCCAGTTTCTCTGTAATTCTTACCAGTATGTAGTTCAGAGTTCATCCAGCAGCCATTCACTCTTTGTATAGTATTATGTTTTATTTTGCCAAAGCAAACAGAGCTACAGGTACAATTGGGCCTGGGTGTATGCATGTTATTCTATTCTATAATGATCGCCTTAATTATAGCAAGGTAAAGTATTACACCGGATTCTTGTTTTGAGTTTATATGCATGGGTGCAAGGGAATACGCCAAACAGGTAAGAAGCCTATCTGAAAGATGAGGAAAGAAAGTCTTGATTGAGATCAATGCAGCAATCAGCTGTGATAACAATTTCAAATGTTCAAGTTTCGAGTTTCATGTTTCTAATCTTTGAAACAGCCATTTGGTCAGCATCCTCGATGACTCGGGCAAGGTTATGGAAAGTAAAGTAGAACATAGTATACTCCATAAACAATAGCCCACTAGATAAATTATTAAAATTCGTTGGTTTTAGATTTTTTTCCCCAAACAAGCCTTAAATTGGCAATCAGCCTTACTGGTTATAAGTATAATTCCACAGGCAGTGTTTATTCATATTCAGGTATTAATTAGTTGTTGGATGGATTACGTACCGTAGCAGTCTTGTGATGAAATGCATGTGATCTTGCATCATTTATATTCTATATTTCCTCGGGGTCAATACTCTCCATGAATCCCTGCACTGTTGCAATGGATTGCACCATACATGAAATCTTATTTTGCAGAAAACCGAACATTAAACCCATTCCACGATTTCATATTTACGGTGAGTCATTGGAGGTTTCCACAGTTGTCGTTTCCTTGAACCAACAATTACGTGTTGCTCCTCTTCCAGATGGATTCAGCTGAGACGATCGTGAAGCGTGTCTGGTCCCCCTCTTCATCCACCCTGGATAACAACATGCCCACCATCAAAATCATGAGTTACAACATCCTCGATGACACATTCATCTGCCAGAATAAATACCGATACTGTCCCCGGGACAAACTCTACATGAGAGGTCGGCACCATCGCATCGTGCTGGAGATCGCTCAGGTCGACCCTGACATCGTCTGCTTACAAGAAGTGACGAGGCAACACTTCGACAAAAACCTCCAACCAGATCTGAAAAGATACGGCTACTCTGGAATGCACATGAGCTTCATGAAGACCAAGGATGGTCTGGCCATGTTCTACAAGCGCAATACTGTTGAGCTCACGGAGAAGAAATTTTGCCACGCCCAGAATGATATATTAAGATGTGTTCAGGTAATTGTTGCATCACCTGATTATGAATCACCATCATTTGTTATAGAAACTGGACAATGAGCGTGATAAAACGGACATAATTAATCTGGCACATAAGTCTCAGGGATGCCTTCTTGCCAAATTTCTACACATCTCTTCCGGAAAATTGGTTGCCATTGGCAACATCCACGTGTCCTGGACCCGTTTCCATCTGCCCGGTTTGTCATCATTTGAGGTGGGAATTACATGATTGTGTTTCACTATTATGTAATTGATCAAAGTCCTCGATAATTCATATCTAGGTAGGTACTAGGTATACAGCGAAGGTGATAACAATTAAAACCCCCGTTTTATTTTACGGTGTAACAGAAGGCCATAATTATAAATGTGTCATCGTTGACTTGAAGAGAAGATGGAAGAAGTTGGATTGAGAATGTCTGAGAGATCCTTGTCATGAATAATTAATTAACTTTCTGATTACATAATACCTGATTATAATATCCAGGTGGCACTTTGCGTTCACCTCATTACATACTTCATTTAACTGCTCGTGAGCACGCCATAGAATTGAAGACCCAAACCTAGATCATGCAAACGCGACGTTTAGGTGCTTAATAATATTGAAGATAAATTAAAAACTTAGAAATCAATGGCATGTAACTCCAATTAAACAACCACTTCCCAAAACGCAGGCTGCCTGTGCCGTTCACCACCTGCGCAAGTTCTCCGACGCCTGTCCATTTGTGCTGACCGGTGATTTCAACAGTACCCCTGACTTCGCTCCGTACCATCTGATGACCACAGGCAAATTTGACCACTCCGTTGACCACTGGAGCACGAAACCCCTCTTCGACCTGTTTCCTTGGGATGATAACGAAGGCGTGAACATGACCGTCACTGTACCCAGTCAACCGCTACTCAAATCCGAAAACCATCCAAAATACGTGAGAGACTCGCGTCATCTGGAATTTCCTGAATTATGTCGAAGCTGTGGACGCTCCGATACAGCGAGATGAGAAGGTAGTTTCAGTAGCGGTTATTTTCAGACTCCTGGTAGTGTTGCTGTTGATCAGAAGCTCACAGCTCTTCTCTCCGATCACCTCAACACTAACACTCCATTGATCAGTGCGTACAAAGAGATAATGGTGAGTTGGTGATAATAGATTGGGTTCATGATGTAATCCTATGAGAAATAGGGCGCTGAACCGATCACCAACATCGAGGCGGATGACTGGAAGGGCTACGTCCATGAACTCTGCCTGGATTTCATGTGGCACTCGAATTCTGGCCTTGTACCTTGTAAGGTACTACAAGTGCCTTCCCGGGATGTTCTGCGTAGGTACAATGCGTTGCCAAGCCAACTGATGCCGTCAGATCACATCGCCATAGCAACCGAATTCCGACTCAACTGATGCTGTTGCATGCGACTGTTTGACCATGTCAAATATTGTTCAAGACAGACAGACATTATTCGAATACACACAATAAATACGTAAGCACCATATAATGAACAGGATGCGAAATACGAAATATAGAAAATATAGAAAATATATGAAATATACAGCATTTAGATACTCTACTGGGAGGCCGGCTGAAGTTCACGCAGGAACCACTTAAACCAGTTTCATTCCAACGGTTATTTTATTTTATGTACGATTTGCCTTCTTCTTTGAAATTACTATATCAATAAGTTGATTACTTATTATAATATTTTAACTTGAATCAGCGTTGTTCAAGTTTTCTTTAAAATCCCATGCACAGATTAAAGAGTTCTGATTATAGAGGCAGGCATTAAAGGGGTCTTGACATATGCCGTCACCACAGACAAAGGTCATCCAGTTCACACAAATTTCTCCTCAATGTTACATGTGTAGAACAACTACCCATTTTACAATATACAGGGAAAGAAGTTACACTGCAGTACATTATGGACATTATAACATTGAATAATAATTGTTAGTAAGATAATTAGATAATTACCATGGCTTTCTGCGCCATTGATTGTAGGTTTATTGTTAAAAAAAAAAAAAAAAAAAAAAAAAAAAAGAAGAAAAAAAAAAAAAAAAAAACATTTGAACTTTATTTCTGCTAATTTTGTCTGTAAATTCGGTAAATATATGTATATTTTTTAATATTCTACCTTGGATTTGATGTAAAATATGAAGTATGTCAGCATGAAAGTGTTTTTTTTTTTCCGTTCCACATGTTTAATGTTTCTGAGCTCGATTCATTCTTGTTTTTATTTCTGTGATTCCAAACAACACACATAATTAATATATATTAAAGGGATCTACTTTTACTCGATATAGTTGTATCTGTAGTATTACGAGGTGCCACCGAAAACACGTAATTATTATTCTCGATTCAAATTGAATCAACCTCCGAAAATAATTCTTTCAAATTCATCTGTATCAGATTGACCTTTAAATTGTTTCAATGCGTAATTTTAAAGTTTTGTTTACAACTAACTAACCAAAATAACATTCTGAATAAAGCACATATATTGACAATAATTCAGATATTTGTATGCATTGATTTTCTCATTGGATTGTCATTGAATTGTTAAATTTTCATTTTCCTGCTTTATTGCACTTGCGTTACAGCGTTTATACAATGATGGGTTCATTCACATGGTGTCTGCAACCCTGAGGTGTATCTAAGTGATATCTCCATGGGAATCTACGGTATGCACTCGAGTTATATATATTTTTTTGATGCTTGGTTATTTCTAGTGAACTATAAAGTTCGGAGAATTTGAATTCAAATGTGTATTAATAGTAATAATAATTGTATTCACTTAATTCACACTGACATTAATCAATGATTTGCGATCTCTTCTGTATGCCCACCAGAGTCTTTAATGAAAAAAAAAATAATAAAAAAATAAAAAAGAAGAAAAGAAGAAGTTATTTCAGCGATAGAGCAGATCGATGGTTCTTGACTTCTCGTAAACAAACTAATGAGCAAAATTTCGTCAAAAATTTAAAACTATTTAAAAAAGCTATGAATATCTTGTGACATCAAACGACAACATTGGTTATACTAGTAAATAATTGTGAGTTGAAGGTGAGTGGCTTCAATGACTAAAATAGAAAAAATACCGTGCTCTAGGACGCAGCGTCATTTCGTCGTACATGTCGCACATAAGATTACATACATACATGTATATTATTTCTTTTCTCAATTCTTTCCTCTGTATTTTTCTTCATGGGGTGAGTAGCCACCACTTGATCGATCAGTTATGGACTTCTCAGTCTATAATATAAGGTAATTGCTCAACCTGGATGATTAGGTTTTTGTGACTTTTTTACTTGCTCTGTACAATGTGTTTTTTCTGTTTTCATTTTTTAACATGAATGAAATTTCCTTCCATTTCATAACATCCTTAGCTTTCGCAGCAGCAACTTGCTCGCTTTGCTGCTCTAATCAATTAAAAACCTGGCTGTCTTGGTATTATTAGGTCTTTCAACCAGAATCCCTCATCTCTTAATCCCAGTCTCAAGTAAAGAGGATTATCCTGAGTGGGATTTCAGTCACGTGACACTCATCCTGGTTCATCGACACTCCTGCAAAAGACGATAACGAATATCTTTGCACACAGAGACAGAGAAGTATGCTCGCTTTCATTGACGCACCATATCACAACATTATCACCAAAGAAGTGACTGTAATTATATACACTTGTTTCTGGCCGAAGTGATAAGACGCTATTGGAATGAATTTTCTGGGATGAATTCCAAGAATTCGTCTCCATCACCCTGTTCCATATATGTTGACACGAGTCACTCGACAAAACATCTACCTCCACTTCTTGGTTAATTAATCATCACAGCGAGGGAGCCAGGTATCTACTTGAATTTCCACGCAGAATTGAGTTTCATGTAATTTGTCCGCCATTAATTGATAGATGTTGGTTTTCCATCTATTATCGGCAATTTTGCAGACTGAATCATCGGAGCCTTTGAACAGTGTTGAATCTCGTTTTACCAGCGACTTAGGATGGCAGCGGATAGAGAGCAGTGCCAGTAGAACTAGCCAACTCGTCAGCTGTGCGCTTCCCGTAGAATATTATGACGGCAGGGTTGGAAGTCTGTGTAATGAAGAAGCTGTATGCTATTTACCATGCTGTTGTATAAAAATGCAGTACAATCATATACCATGGGTCGTTGGTCAGTTGACACAATCAATAATGCAATAATAGGCCAGTGCTAGAAACAGTAAAATTGGTCGCTTTTGCTTGTAGCATTAGGTACCATTGCACCAAAAAAAGGTGTTGATTTGTAGAGTAACCACTTGAATCATCTATGGTTCAGAAATAGACCACAGCTATAGTAAAAGCAAATACAGGGATTGCTAATTTATTAGTAGCCAACAAGTGAGTTACTAGGCAATTTTATTACACAAAATACAAAAAGGAAATGAAAAATAAATTATGCTTTCACGAGAATGTTCAATCAACTTGCAAGTCGATTTCATCGGCGACCTCTTCCAGTGGCTCGCGATCGTTTCCGAAGTGAGGTCGGCGGCGGCGTGGAATCATTCGGTTCGGGAAGTAAGCTTCAGCAGGTTGCCCGTTATATTCGAATCCAGTGAGAGGACCACGAGAGCAACAGTCCTCGGATCGACGTCCTCCGCAGCGTGCAGCTGAGCGATCAATGGTAGTTCCGTCCTCCAGCTCAATACGACATGCTCCACGGAACTGAAAGCATGCAAATATTCAGATTGATTCACAGGAAAACTGAGGGAGAACTCACAATGAGGAGATGCCCGTCTTCATCTCTGGCGTCACAGAAGGTGAGGGAAGCCTCCCTGCCCTTGAACTGCACGGCGATTGGTCCGATGCTGCAAGTCGAGTCCTGGGGACAGTCTCCGGTTGGACGGCGACGCTCCGGGATCTCAGCGTCCCCTTCGATGTTGCAGAGCAGACGCGGCGCCATTCTGTAGCCCTTCCTGTCTTCTCTTCTTTCTTCTCTTCGCTCTTCCTTTCTTTCTTGTCTTCTTTCTCCCCTCTCAGCTCTTCTTTCCACAGCCGTCTCTCTCCTTTCTTCTCTTTCGTCTCTTCGTTCTTCTCGCTGTTCCCTTCTCTCAGCCGCCCCTTCTCTTCTCTCTTCTCTCCTTTCTTCCCTTGCTTCCCTCCACTCTTGTCTCTCTTCTCTCGTTCTGCCTCGTGTTCCTTCTTCGCTGAAGGCCGAAGCAGTGCAGATGGAGACCGCCACCACCAACGTTAGTACGAGAAGTTTGTTCATGCTGGTTGATGATTCTGTGGAAATAAGAAATGCATCTCCGTCAAAAGAATTGCAATGGAGTCTCACGTCTATGCCACGGTTACAATTTCAAGTGAAGCCAAATATTGAAATGCTTCTAGTCAATCTCACAACTTACCTTTTGCTTACAGCTGATGACTTTTCTTGGTGTTGTTTGGTTAGTAAAAATGATAAAGCTCTGGTTTTTATCGGTTGGAGACTTCTGCTTTTATATTCTGTCACAACCCACGCATCTTGAATTCTGAGAAGTTGTATGCAAATTGTCTTATTTAACAGGTCAAGTGCAAAAGTGAGTCTTTAACTCATTAACACACACGCACATTAACGCCATAAACGTTTGCAATTAGTTTGAAGTCATCCATAAATGAGTTTGACATATCTTCCTTTTAAAGTCCAGTATGAAATTAATTCTTGATTGCATGCTGCAAGGAAGACAAATCCTCCATCAGGTGCTACAGTACGTGGGGCCTAATCAAAACATACTTACGTTTGCATAACGTTGTGTACGTTATCAATGCGAATCGGTTCTTGAGTGCTGCAAAGCGACGCATCGGAAGTGAGTACAAAACCAAAGGTGAAGAAGTATCTGTCGTTCACTCGGTCAACGAACATCTCATGTTTTCTGATGAGGAAATGAATCATCTAACAAGGGTCAAGGACTTCTCATGAAGTCACGGTGGGGCACCTGATGTGAATGTGATAATTAAACAGTAAATAGACGATGGTAGCAATGAGATTAACGACCGACAATAGATAAGAAGTAGAATTAGTAATACGATAATATTTCAGAAATCCCCGTCGTGATTAAAATTCGACTTTTTTTCTTTGCAGTGGTAGCCTTTATGAATCAATTCACATCCGCTATGATTCCCTTTTACGAAAATTGAAGAAATGATGGGATGTACAGCTCTCTTGTAAACAACAATGATACACATATGTCGAAGCCGCCGACACGCGAATCCCAAGAACCGAATTCTGAATTCTGATTTCTCTTGTTTTGCGACCATCACAATTATTGCTTCATCTCCAGTTGGAAGTGAAACATTTCAAAAGCGATATACCTCCGTTGTGTTCTTGACAGTTTGACAGAATAATTTGCGAAGGCGGAGGTAATTCGTGGAAATGAAATCAATGCAAGGAGACCCTCAAAAGTCTCACGAACGCCCACAAGCGCCGATTGGCAAAGCGTCATTTGCTGTCTCAAATGCGTGCATGGCGTATTTGGAACTTTTTGCAAACTTGGTATAGTGAACTGTTTACAATGCAAGACGCAATATTGAGCAGCAAATGGTGTGGCATTAAATGGTGGACAGCCAAAAAAGATAGATGGTAACTTTTGATTCAATTAGTTTAAACCGATATTGACTTTGGTAATATAATAGCTCTGTTAAAAGATCCACAGCCTTATATCAAGGCTTTTTTAGGAGTGTAATATCAAATAATTTAAATAATTGTTCTCTGTGAGCATTTATCTTAATTGCAAAGAGAATGTGTTTGCTAGATCGTACATGAAATATCTGGTCATGTGCCTTCTTTATTTTTAGAAGCCAATTTTGTCTTATCTCCAAGTCCATTATTTCTGTGGAAACCTGTTTTTGTAACGTCCCGAATCAATAGGTATATTGGATAACTCTGTCTCCCAGTATCTTCGATCATTAATTAAATATTGAAATGATTAACCACAATCAACTTAAATCAGGTAGACGATGACCGTTTAATTCTCCTGGAGGTATCTGCATCATACAGTCATTGGTCATATCTGGTCATATGCCTTCTTAGTTTTTAGAAGCCAATTTTGTCGTATCTTCAAGTCCATTATTTCAGTGGAAACCAGAAACCAGAAAGATTCACGTTGATGCTTGCAATTTTCGGTGGCCTTTGGATCTGTAGATCGTGTAGCCGCGGGCCAGACGCCGACTAATAAGCCAGCCTAGCATTGCATTACTTGGAAATAAATCCACAGGTATACAATGTACGACTGCATTGACAACATATTACAGGTCACACTGCTTGGACCCCTTTCTCACCTAGCATATGAGGGTGTTGATTATGCAATTGTTTTGAAAGAGATCAATTGACACCCCTAATGATACGCACAATGGATTCCAATACCGTACGCCATGGACAATTGGGTGAACTTCATTTCGTCCTTCACATGGCAACCAGAATCCCTCATCTCTTAATCCCAGCGTGGGATTTCAGTCACGTGACACTCATCCGGGTTCATCGGCAGTGGCACTTTGCATACAGACACCGGGAACTCGCCGAATGTCTTTCGCTTTCGTTGACGCACCGCAACGAAATATCTCCGTGAGAGTCATTGCATTTTGGAAATAAACATAACAGATAAGATTAATGGAGGGATTAATTGTCTGGGATGTATTCCAAGACTTTGACCCCATCACCCTGTTCCATATAAATGCTCACGACAAAATATTCACCTTCGATTTGGTTATTAAATATTGACAGAGAACGAAGGAATCAGGTTTCTACTAGTACAATCACAAAGTATTGGGTCATTGTTTAACGAGCAGACGACGGCGGCTAATTGGGTGTTATACACAATGGGATTGAGTGGCATCCAGTGTGTTTTTTTGTCATGCATATAGACGTCTATCGTCGTCCTTGTTTATTTCCAAAGCTTCTTGTCTGATCAACAACTTAAAATTCAACACGTCTCTTGTCCGAAAGCAATTAAGGCAGCCACGTGATGTAAATGCTCGAGACAAGAACAAGATTTTAACGCCTTCTGAATTCAACAGCACTGTTTTAAAGGTATATACTTACTAATATGTACTATTGTAGCAAGTGTGTACATACTTGCTATAGTAGTACCGAATTTAGCACACTAGTTATTGCGTGGTTAGGTTGTGATTTGTCTTCTTGTCACGTGGGCGTGAAATTCAAAAATATAGAACATCATCAGCACATAATTAATTATAATTAAACCCGAAGTATCATACGGAACAAAATAGAACCAGAACGTTAATCAACAATTGGTATATTGATGATCAAGATTGGAGAGTTATTGGCCAGTGATAGAGATGTGATAATTGATTTGTATCATGTGCACGTATATCGCTGATCCATCATTGTCTTGATTGTTAATGTTATGCTTGAAATTTGCTCAAAATATGCTAATGACTTCGATGTAATTATTAACCCAACAGAAAGCAAGATTATTGTTGTTAATGATGGTAATATGGCTGATTGCCGAATACGATTTATGGGAGGAATAATTGAACATGTGTCTGACGAGAAACATTTGGGTATTGTTTTAGGTAAATGTTTACAACATCAGCGTGTTTCGAAATTATCAAACAAAATTATGACGAAAATAAATAATATTTTATTATGTTAAAATCTCATTTCAAAAAGTTATCCATCGATGCCATGTACACAATTTTGCCATAGTATTATGAAGTTTTTTTTATGTCCTTTACTAAGTTAAATACTCATATTGTAAAATTGTGTTCCTTATTAGCTCTGAATGGAAGTTTTGTTACACATAAATTAAACTATTAAAGAAATCAGCTCTCAATAAAATCCTCAAATATATATATTATAGATGTGATGTGTTTGCCATATACTGCATGTATTAAGGCTTCAATACGACGCATAATTTCTAGAGCAATTAACGAAGAGCTCATTTCCAGATAAGGTCCAATATCGCTTCACCCTGGCATACCTATTGTGATTCGCGAGTCGAATGCACGCGCGATTCCTGATGTAATACCCATGCCGAGCTGACGCGAGAACATCCCTCCATTGTCGTAAACAATAAACTAAAAGCCAAAATGGACCTCATCCTCTTTAACTAGTCATCGGCCAACCACTTGTTTCTCCATCAGTTAAACGCCCCGAAGGATATATAACGGACAAATCTGACAACTGACATCTGACTCACCCCACCTGCCGACGCTCCGACATCAATTGCCCCTTCGGCACTGATCCAGCAAGACAGACACCCAACACTAGTTGCGAAGCATGAATTCTGTTTAATAAATCGGTGTATCTTGAGGCGAATCATCATTGTCATATTCGTCCCTACTCTGAGCCCTTCGGGGTTGGGTAGGAGATAAGATTACCACACACTGGACTTATGTAGGATCCTCCGAACGAAGAGGATACCCACACGTGCAAATGATGTCTCATGAAATAGAAATTGCCATATCCATCCCATGCTGCGATTATGTTCCATATTTGTTTGTGTTATTATTATTTTCTTTCCTTTTTTCCCTCTCTTCTCCCTTGTTGATGTGCATCAATTTTCATTGTGCGAAATAAACATTTATATATATACAGAGTGGGCTAAAAGTAGTCTATCTACTCTATGTTGAAAACAATACTCACACTTTCCCAGAAATGCGTAGCACCATTGGAAAGCATTGAGATCTTTAACATAGAGTAGATAGACTACTTTTGGCCCACTCTGTATATAATGTAAACATTAATTATACCTGCAAAATTTATGATTCAGAAAAAAATGTCACTTCCAGACTGAAAGTAAACATAGCTATCGTGAAAGCCCAAAATTTAGAAGCAGCAAACAGTAGAAATGCATGTTTGTATCGAACAGGAAGAATAATTCATTGGAACCATAATATTATCATGGAATTTTTAGCTATTTCATCGTCGATTTTAGCCTTGACTACACGTCTATAATGGTACATATCTATGGCATATCATAACATAATGATGGGTGATGCCCCGAGGAACGTCCTATGATACGTAGGCGTTGAAGCTGTCGGTCTTTTTATGTAATGCACACTCAAGATACGAACCCTCTGATTTTACCCCGGAAATCAGATTGGGTCTGTCGTGCGATGCGGTAATAGATGTCCATTAAGTCGACACAGTAAATGTCAATGCTTCCATTTCATGAGAGCAGTGTTACAACTCAAATCCAGAGCACATCCAAGTACTCGTATATTGGTCGGCCAAGGAGTGGATTTCCAAGCATGTATTGCAAAAGAAGTAACTACTCTAAACTAAGTAACATTATGCCGAATGGAGCAGTCGGTATCAGATTAATTTAACTCATTACTCCCTTAAATATTACATTTTTATTCTGAGCGAAATGAACATTTGCGATGAACAAACACCAACATGCCTCAAGGGACATTTCCCGAGATGAAATGTCAATTCTGATCACGTTATAAATTAATTTTCGTAGTGAACCCATGAACGGATCGGTGATGAATTTCGACGCATGAATCAATATCTCAACAAAGCAGCCTAATGGAAAGTTGACCCCTTTCTAGCGATGATGCCACAAGTATGGCCCTCTTCCCTCGACACCAAGTTTAATTTCCCTCAATTTTTCGTCTACCGAGGATGCTATATCTCGCATCAAAAAGAGTGATGAGTCCTTCGTGTCGTATTGCCACAGATTCCTACATCTTTGGTCTCAAAGCTAGATGACGTATACCTCCTTCCAGTGGTCCACTGGGACGTTCTGTGCTATGAAAAGTATGCATACTCATACGTGGCTTCTGATATGATTCCAACCAAAACCCACAGACAAGTATTCTATACCACCAAGAGAGGTGTATGTTGAACATGCTCTAACAACGTATGCCAAAATAATTTCTTTCTTTTTTTATCAATTCTGCTTCTCATGTTTTCCCTTACCTTTATTGGATTGTGTTTCATTAAATACTTGTGTATACTTTCTAAGTGCTGAAATGATATTATGTGTAAAATGATTGTTAAATATTTACATTTTCAAGTGATGAACATAACAATTTTGTGTAAACAAGTATTAAATGAACTCACTTTTAGCTATAAGTCCCATTGAACTATATCGCTGCACTATGCTATTCAATATAGCTGTTCAGGACAGAAGTAAATTTTACAGACTTGACATTTAATATGGAATATTTTTTCTTGTGAGAAACTTCTTTGTTTAAATGGCTATATCTCAATCATCTCCAGGGCGATTTTGATGCCGTTTGAGGTTTTCGATAGCCCACCTATATGATGAAGTTACGTGCAAATTTGGCGGTAATATCTCCATAAATGAACATGAATGATTGACAAGTTCATACTTACTCCAAAATGACAAGATTTCTGGCTATAAAATTCAGCTTAGATTGTCTGACGTTTCAGTTGATATCTCCCGGTCGAATCAAGCGATTACCCTCTGTTTTGGATCACTTCTTTGAAAAACATTATTCAACAACCTGATGCAGCCAATTGGCCTGAGATTGTAGTACTACTGAGACATGGATGAAAAGAGAAAGGAAACAATTGCGGAACACGTGGGTATCACAAAGGGAACGGTCAGCAAGATCTTTGAACGACATCACCACAGACTGGAAGACCAGCACAGAGACCTCGACCAGGTCGCCTACAGAGGCCTTCAGGAAGAAACGATTGCTTCCTGATCTGTGTTTTCGAGTACAACAGGACAATAACAACGAGCACTCTTCGAGCTCAATGGGAGAAAACTAGGGAAATCATCGCTAATTGTCTCTCAGCTAAAGATGACGAAAAGTTTTGCCCAGAATTTGTTTGCAACGTGCATTGTGAGTGTGAAGGCATTGGCAGTGAAAAGCGATTCTTGCTGCACGCATCCATTCAGTTTCATGCTGCTACAACGATGGTTTTCATGGCTGACACTGACATGTACGAGTTTAGACCGATGATTCTAAAACGACTGGTAGTTTTAGATTAAGTTTTAATCATTTGAAGCGATTATGGACTGCTTTTGCCAGAGGTGATTCCCTTCTCTTGTTGGGTTGTTCCTATCACATAATCTATTCCAGTCTGTCACGCATAACTCATTCAGTACTTGCGTTAATCTCATGAGGCTTGACTTGAGTCACAACCCATTAATTGGCTGGGTGCCAGATCTCTGATAGGGCTGAGAAATTTAGAAATTCTAAACATGAGTGATTGTCAAATCAGCCATCCTGGCCTATTTCCCTCTTTGGCAAACATCAACATAATTATATTAAGCAATAATCGACTTACTTCTTTTGATACGTTATCTAGACTGTCACTATCTGCATCCTTGGGATATATCGATCAGGTCCTTTTGATTTCATCTCAAGTCAACACCTTACACCAGGTGTTTGTGAAAGTGCAATTCCGAATGGAATGGCTACGATTGTAATTGGAGTGCTTTGTTTGCTAATCCTTGGACTGGATATGTTTGATTTGGTGTGGAGAGCCTTCTGTTACTGTCGCATTGCCATTGACACCGGTATCCTGGTGATCAATTTGCTGAATGTTTCTGTGCTGTCCATCTCGCTACTCTTGTGTTTAGTGACACATTTTATGGAGATTTCTTTTATATTCACAGAGATGCTTGGAAATCTAGTGAGTTGTATCACGCCTCACTCGTCTGGACTCACATACAAACCATACAAACAGAGTTGATTTGTATTACAGCTATTCAAATCACATGGGAGAAGTTCAGAGCAATATCAGCTATGAAGAAGATCAATGCCAACTCGAAATTCAACATAGGGTTACTCGTAATTATTGTTGATGCAAGTACTTCATTAACCACAGGCTTACTGCAAAGTTTTGACTTCCTCCCTCCCCACGAGGGGGGTGGGGGGTCTTGCCATTGCTCCTTTTCTGCACAGTGCACACTTATCAGTATGCAATTGACCTAGTGCGCTACGTGGGAGTGTCCAAGCGCAGACTGCTTACCCTGGTGTGCTGCGGCTACTTACATGCTGTGCTCAACCCTTTCATCAATACGTTCCCAGCAAAGAAATTTAGAGTGAGGTGGAAGAATATACTTGGCTTTTGAGTGGACAATCATCACTTGAGCCAAGTTTAACCGATCAACTGAATTTCATAAAAAAAAAAAAAAAAAAAAAAAAAAAAAAAAAATTGGTGTATAATACCAGAGGTTACGTAGAAAAGGTGGATTTATATCCAGAAATATCGAATATAGTTATAAAATTAGCAAGGGCTATAAGTTAGGTTGGCTTCGAGCAGCTTAATTATCCCGATTATACCACAAACCAATTTATTAGTATGCTCATCTGAATTGTCCTCTCACAAGTTTGGAATAATCTTAATAAATAAATTCTACACTGTATATTATATGAATTAAAAGTTTCTTGGTGTCTTTTCATATTCCTTGTTTTTTGGTTTCACACTTTTACTCAAAGCTCATTTTTTATCTGGGTTTTATTTAATGCTCATTTGGCCTTGTACACTAAATTGTAGCTGATGTTAAGTTATATTCCCAAAATAATTCATTCTGGAGGGTTTCAAACGTTGAATGCGTGTAGACTTCATATTTGTTATAAATTGTAAGGTCAATATTATGTCATCATTATCCTATATGTTTTAAACCCATATGATAGTGGATATAAATATAGTATATGTATATTTGCTTATTTTTGGACTTACATTACACATTCAATGTAAGACTGACCTATGTTGAATGTGATCTTTACGTACATGGCCTGGCTGACCGAGGAAATGGCTGCCTCAATCAAATTCCCAGGGGATGTGAAGGGAATCTCTCATGGTCATTCACGAAGCTGACCATGTGGAAATGTTTCGACCATGGAAAAGCATTTTGTTCTCCTAATAACCGCAATCCAAAATAACGCTTCTTTATCTAATCATTTTAGTTCGGAGGATTGTTTCTGATATGCACAAAACGAAATCATGTTTGTACGTTACGATGCCTCGTTAGAGATGTTAGACAATTACGTAATGAAGTGCGGCTTAGTGCGTAAAGCACATACTTCAATGTATTTAATGCCCTTGTTACCATTAAATACACAGCCAAGGATGAAATGCAAAATTACTCAGAGAGCACCACGTTTCCCTGCGTGAATCCCAAGGGACCAGGTGGCTTTTGTAAGATGGTTCATTGTACACAATCGGAATTGACTTTCAGAATCACAATATCCAAATTGAGTACTATTTCTTCCAAGCTCCCTTTGAGGGTCTCCCTCTTGTGGGTCATTGGATCCATCGTTGGTTTCTCGTATGCCATCCGTTTCAAACTGATTAACTTCTTGCAGTAATACCCAGTGCAGATCGAATTTACAGTAACCTACTGCAGAATAATTTTAATATTGTACGTTGATTTTTTTAGGGTTAGTTGAATGTTTTAATGAGATTGATCACATGAAAACGCGATATTTTTGGGGCGAATAATTTGTCTATGCGTAACGCCATTCGTTTAGGGCTGAGTAAAGCACACTCAATGTCATTTCTCAACCAAATTTTACTCAAAACTTAATGCATACCAAACCAAGCAGGACCTGTACATATGAAAGACGAAGAAATATTCTAGCATTTGGTATTTCTCCTTTTGACACGTAATGAATTCCGAGGAAAGCGATTGTCATCTTTTGAATCTTCCTACCCTTTGACTCTTCATATCCTTTGATCACTGGAGTCAGCCGAACATTACTCTCAGAGGTGTTTTCAAACATGTTTGTCTTCCGTTTGTTAGAATTTGAGGTAAGTGCATGTTGGATACTAACAAAATGGGAAATACTAGCTTATAATTTATAATGTTAGCCATGGTAAACACGAATCCACATTGCGAGAGTCATTTACGACCATCCGAACACGTCATCAATCTTCAAACTTAGCTACTTAGCAATGATCCCAAAGGGAGATGCCATCATCACTGTTCTACGCAAAGACACCCATAAAACTTGCCACTGAAACTCGTAACACCTGTCACTGGTTATTGCTTCCACAAATCACAATCAACATAACTTCAACCAATAGTTCACAGCATGTATTATACGGTAAGCACAACCATTGAGCCAGTGCTACATAAAGTAGTAGACAGCATTAGAGTCAACGAAAACATTGACACAAGAAATACGAAATATATAATTATTTATTGAGCAATACAAAAACCATTGAGTGAAAGAACTAGAGGCGGACATTATGCATTGGAACAGGTGTCTCAGGCAGAGTGTGCAGGTGAGTGTCATGGTGATTAAGCTCATTACCTATGGTCAGTCTGTCACGTGCTGCAGGACCGTCGTGGAGGTATTGGTCATTGGACTTCTTGGTCTTTGTAAACAAACTTTCTTTTATACAGGAACGGACTTTTTCGGTGAAGAAACAGAATAAAATGCAGTTAACGAAACCTTGAGCACTGTCACCAATCCCCTGTAAAGAATATTTTGCATTGCCGGTCTCTTAAATCAAGAATGTAATTAATATTCACCTGAAGAGGGACGACCCACGCCATGGCTTTGGCGTGCACATGGTGTTGTAAATGCGCTCCAACTAAGAAGCGAACTGTTCCCCAAATACGCATGGCGATGAACACAGCGGGAACAAAGACCAGCTTCCGGTTGGCTTCTGCAATAACGTGAGCATTTCTGAATCCCCCATTGGTCGATAGGTGAGCAGCGGTAACCATGGCTTCCGCTCGCTTCACCTAAAAAGGAAGAACAAAAAGAATGAGCCCTGAAATTCTCCCGGGCGCCTGCCGTATTGGTTCCATTTACAAGAAAATCTACTGCCAATGATCAATTTAGCATGAAAATCTCCCGCCAAAGGGGTAGCATGTAGCACACCATTGATAGATACTCAAGTCACCAGTAAAACTGGTCAAACATGTACCTTGGATGTATGCTTTATTCATTACTATCACGCAAGCAACGTGTACTAATGAAATTTCACATTCACAGAATGAACACCATTAACACAGACCCCACCCCCTTTAAATCACCCTGGAAACTCATCAGCGAAGCAAAGCACCCCCATTACCCTTTTGAATCCTTCGTATTTCTCTCTTGTGGTTTTACCTGCTTGCAGAGCGCCACTTTGATCCTCGCATAGAGCACAACGACCGTGATGTAAGAGGCTATCTCCCAGGCCTTCCCGGAGAAGTACTGCCAGAAAAGAGCAGACTGCAGGCCAGGGTTAATCCAACACCAACTGGGAACCTTCAGGGAACCGTCATGCCCTATCACTCCCAAAGCCCAAGGAACGATGCCGACAACAGCTGCAATTAGAAAATATATACTTGTGATGTAATTTAGTTAATTTACACGAGCATGTTAAATGTTTCAGCTGATCTTCATGACAGTTGTATGATTTCAGTGGAAGCTCTACACGGGCCTGTAATAAAGACCAATTGCCAAAAAATCCTGGCTACAATTTCCACTGAAGTCGTTAATCCTATTGCTCAGCCAACCACTACAATTGGATGTCTCGCATTGATTACAATGCTACAATGTACGTGCCAGGGGGAAATGGTGAGAATTTGCAGCTGGGGAGAACTTGATATCAAACACAATGAATATATGTACGTGTCTATGAACTGTATTGAGGCATGACGTACAGCTAAGCTAATCGAACCAATCTCCCCATAGAAATCAACAAATATAAAATTATGTCATTCACCGAAAAGAAATTTATAAGAGATTTTACTCTAAATCGTTTGATTCGGATACTTTCACTGTGCCTCTAAGATGTTCATCTTTGATGCGAACGAAAGGATCCTTTTGAAATGCAATACGTGACCAACTATGGCCATTAGCGAATTGCTCTGGGCGCATGTCAAGTTAAAAAATGTCCGTTCTGATGGATGATGCAGGGGTTTCGAGAATGATTGACTGAACGCATGAACACCATTGACTCATCATTCAAATGCGAATACTTGCCCAAACAGAACAACAAAAAAATAATAATTCACCACCCAGGAGGCAATTTGTAGATCAACGCCATTATTGCTGAACGGCGTCTTCCGTGTCACCGTGTGCCCCTTTCAAGGACAGGGGTGCATTAGCAAGGGTACCTTCTGCCAGGACATCACTGACAATTAATTGAGTTCGTGATGCTAGTGATCGGGGCCTTAGACTTCCCTAAGCAGAGGTTGAGCCTCTCAGCACCTTGAGCAACGACTGGGGGTTACGAGCCGCTGAGTCGTTTGTTGGGCTTATGGGGTGCGGGGCGGGGGCATCCGTCATCTCAAACTGAGGCTGAACAATTGCAGAAGTTGTCCCGGTAATGGGGTCACGACGATCGATACAATTATTTTGACCTTGGTATTTCCACACACAGTGAGGCCATCTACTGAACAGGGAGCGCGTAGTCTGCGAGTGATACCCTTGAGTCTACATTGGCGCACCTATTCAACGACAGCAACTGGGCAACTATAGCTTAAAAGCTCCTTCCAGCACTCCTTTGTTCTATTCATACCTGTATGTGCATCTGAAATGTTTGTTTATGCAGTTCAAAGGGGGTTGGTAGGTGAAATTGGTGCATTCCATGCTTAGTCTACTATACCCTGAAGGGTCCCTACAGCTGGTACATGGTAAACGTGTATGATGTAGAATTCAGAATCATAGCCTTTATATTGGCTGTGTGCCAGGACCTTCCATAGCGGATCCTGGCGGCAATTTGACCCTGGGAGTGTCCTGGATAGAGATATATTGCTTACAATCTACTTCAGAAACAAGATCTGCATCTCTAGAAAATATGTGAAGTTCAAATGTCATGCTTCCTGCATGCAAAGCGCTTTTCTTTTCAAGGGTGTTGCAAATTATGCATCATTTGGTTTGAATTAGGTTAGCCTCAGTCAGCTACTGTACGCAATATAGTGAGCCTCTGGTGCTCAAAGTTTAAAACGGATCGGTACTCGCATTTTTTTTCTCTTGTACTTGTTGGTGGTCGTCAGTACTCGTTCCATGAAAAAAGAAAAAAGAAGAAAAAAAAAAAAAAGTAAATATTCTTAGCACCGGATGCAATTTTCATTCACGGGATGTCGTGTGACTTTCTGAGCAAACACTTTTCCTTAGTGTTGTATTATTTCGCTAGGTGGCCATGCGCGGTATAATCTCGGTATGCAGCATGTCACTCGTCGAAAGATTCCCCGTTCCCTGGAGTAGAATAAATCTGATCTTAACTACGGTATCTTTCGGCAATCACCGATATAGGAAACCCCGAGGGGTTTCCAGACTAGTATAATCTTGACATGCTATCAGAGTTCCGCTGGGGGCGATGTATACATGTATATACAGAGGATATTAATCAGATTACTTAATTGCACGCGCGAGGACCAATAGTATTGCATAATAATGTTGTCGTTACCTGGGAGTGCCCAGCAAGCCACGTGGAAATACGGAAGAAGTCGATCGGCTGTGATGCTATCCAATCGCACGATACAAACATACAAATGTATTGCCATGGCGACGGTCCACAGAAATGAGCTCACGCTGGAGAAGAACGTCAAAGCCGCGTGAAACTCACACAAGACGTTAGAAACAGCAGCATCCATCGAATCATGACGAATGAACCAGATGATTCCCATGAAATTCCCAAACGCCGTCAAGAAATCAGCCAAGCTCAGAAACACGAGCAGCTTCCTCCCTGTCGTTCGCAATTCATCGAATTTTATGTACGTGATCATGATGAACGCACATCCTATCATGGACAAGAGAGACATTACGGCGGTCAAGTAGAAGTATATTCTTCCTACTGTGACGTCATAATCCTGAACAAGACTTTCATTCACTGGAGACACACCGGTAGTTACAGGAGCCCCGACAGTGGAACTAAGCTCCCAAACATGCCGCATATCGTCGTCGGTTTCCATACTCCTATGTGAACGATAATAAGAATGGTCACAATATCCGTTGCAAGAAGGCTTGCTGCCTGGGCGGTGTTATCGAGGCTTCTGAGCCTCCGCGATCATGCACCGGATTGCTCTGCTGCCGAAGGAGGAAGCGAGTGAGGACGGGGGCTGGGTCTTCAATGATGTGCCTCGATATAAGCGGTCTTGATATAAGGTGTCCTGAAGCACCTCCGAAACCAATTTCTGGATTGTATTGCGTGTTATTTTTATTATTGATATTCCAAGTTGCAAAAGCTGCTATTCTCAAGAGGATTCATTCCTATTTTAAAACATACAATGTCCGTTTATTATCATAATTATCTGACTCCAATTATGAGATTTCGTAAAGATATTTACATGCAGGCCTAATCTTTATTATGGAGCTTGCATGTGGTACAATAGGTGCATATATTGCAGAACTGACCTTGGTGAAGCTAGAGAATGTTATTAAGTAGTTTCTACACTGAAGAAGAAAAACTCCACTACCGTGCATGCAAACGAACACAATTACCAATTAGGCCAAACCGCATACAGTAAATAACAAATGTGTCAACAACCAAACAGATGGAATCGACGACGTTATTGCTTCCATTATTGCTTCCGTGATAAACAACGTTGACCCCATTGGAACGAGTGATTGTACCAAAATGAGGTCAACATGAGAACAGTTTGTTTACAACACAAGCTTGTGTTATCTGCGCCCACAAGTTTCCACAATTGGTGTGTTTGTTGTCATAATCATAACCCTCTTGCAACAGTTCTATGGGTGTGGCACTTGTATTGAAGAACATCCATTAAGAAGCAAGGTGGCGTCGTGTACATAGCAATACTTTAGAATGAATGAAATATTTGTGCTTTTTATGCATATGCATTTTTTTGTATAACGAGAAGCATCGCACTCGCAATGATCAATATTATTGTTATATGATTGCGTGGTTGGAGTCGCAATTAAGTCGGAGGCAAATGAGTGATCTCAATTGTTTATTGAATTGATACACTGGAGAGAAAATGACCCAATTAGACATGTACAAAACAATAAAAAATGTATATCTTTACCAAAAATTGCCTCCCAGAGGCGCGCTGCTGACCACGTGAACGCGTCTATCTTGACTCTTAATGAACGTTCTGTATTTAAGGGCATGGAGACTGCGCTTAAGAACATTTGACCAAAAAAGATTGCAACCTTTCCCTCCTACCTGAACTCCACCGTCAGTTGACCGTGCGGGCGGGCGCCAAAATATCCCGCCAACCGATAAATTAACAAGCGTCTTATCTACGCGCCAAAACTAAGTCACGTGATGAAATAAAATGCTCAAATGCTTACACAATTATCTAATGTATACGGTCGACTTTTATTACGGTCGACTACTATTATTAGGATTGTTTCTGAGTGATTATGATTTGATCTTCTCTTTTTTTTCTTCGTCTTCAAAGAACTTTGAATAATCAATTCAAGAAGAAATAATTTGAGCATTAGACAATAGATTGAATGGATTTTGGGAGGACGCATCTCTTTAGTAAGAATGAAACTCTTGGATGCTCAGTAGACCAGTGGGGGAAATCTGTTTTCAAGGGACATCGCCTTGCGCGTGACATAATTGCGATCTATTCTGCTTCCGGTGCTTGCCTTGTACCGAGGTGTATGTCTTTATAAAAGACGGGAGAAAAATGTACAAATTCTCTGCTTGTCACGATCTATAATCGAATGTTACGAAGCACACATTTATTCGTTGACTAACAGATTAAAAAAAGAAAAGAAAAATGCACTAGCTGCTGTGTCATTTCCGCATGGAAACAAGCAAGAAGCGTTGCGTATATGCGTACACAGAGAGAGATGCATTGGGGATAATTGTATGCATGACTGTGTGCAATATATAATGAATGCAATTTAAATTGTGAGAAGCATCAAATCAGTTTCAATCGAGGAACATTGCAATCATTGAGAAAATCGCTCCTCTTGGAAAAGTCATTGGTCTCCAGGAGACGATATGACAAGCTGCACACCGGCGATGCTTTGGACGTCTGAGAGGAATGTTCCTTTACCATTTTTTTTTTTACCGTCATCATCTTTTTAATGGAGGGCGTGCGTGTCGATCATCTACAGTTGAAACGTGAGCTACAGTTTGATGGAAAATGGAACAGAAGACGACTTCTTGCATGGAGCACACGAAACCACAGAACTGCATGTTTGCAGATTTCGCTGTCGACGAATCTACTAATACATGTTATTGTGAGTTCTGCCTCTTTCGTGCAAGGGATTCATTTGCTGGAAGCAAACGATCTTCGTTCAATCCAAAATTTGGTCTTGCTGTCATTGAAAAATGTGTTACGTTATGCAAATATTTATTCTGTTGGTGATACGGGTTCAATCGCCATATTTCTTCCCGAGAAAGTACCATTAACTTTTTCCTATGGTATGATTATGAAGTATTATTTTAACCATGTAAATAATATCAAGTAATTTATTGAAAAAAATTTTGTAAAAGGGATTTTGGCATATAATAAGATATTGATATACAACCCATAATTATATTACTACCTTGCTTGATGATAACCCCCCGAAAAAAAACGAGTGTTTTAATGCCACAACAGATGTAGGTATTTTGCGTATTAAACAGAGTGGGCCATAAGTAATGTGTCTACTTAATGTTAAAGATCCCAACGCTTTCCAATGGTGCTACGCATTTCTGAGAAAGTGCTACAAAACAGATCGCAATACCAAGATAGCAGAAATAAATACTTGGTATGGTTAGTCTAACTTGTTATGCTACTATTCCTATCATTTCTTTTCCATTTTCTTCAACATTTATGTCGATTTATCTCAATTAATATATTGCACTTATTTCCACTTATCATGATGCATCACCTGCTGCAAAAATAATGATTACCAATGACCACGTGGATTTGTGGTAGGCAAAAGTTATTTAAGCCAATAGATACAGCAGCACATGAGCTATTATAAGCATTAATAAAGTGGGTGCTTAGTAAAACAATTGATGTTTGTACGGTGTTGGATCGGTTTGATAAACTTGTCGCTCGTATCGATTCGTAAGAAATCACAATCCAATGATACAATAACATTATTATAATAAAGTATTGTCACGAGTTAACTTTGAGAAAGTAATTTTAATTTTAATTTTAGTTTTAATTCTATTGGTGGGATCCTAAACTCTGTTAATTAAATTCATTGTAGTGTCGTAGCCTCTCCTCGAAATTTTGTAAAGTTTATAAATGGAAATTATAATCGGGCAAAACAGGAAATAAGAAATGAATTTATCAGATTTTCAATAGTCGTTTACGCTTTTGATTTTTCTGAAATGCGTGGCTAATTATTGAATTCAACGAGCACCGCTGTCGCGTGTCGAATTCAAAATCATTTCGCAACATCGAATATATAATAATAATAAAAATTAATAATTTATTCATATTTATAAAACGCTCTTTACAAGTTAAAACTTTTCAAAGGCGTTACAAGTAAAAACAATTTCGACAAATAAAAAAAAAACCAAAACAATTCAGGAATTGAAAGCCTGATTAAAATAGAATGTTTTAAATTTCCATTTAAAATCTCAATATATATGTAATATAGCCTTATATACAATACTACGATAGCGTAATAAAATAATTCATATTATTAATAGTTAGACCACATATAATTTTGCGAATATTGTATAGATTTTGTTCGGATTACGTAAATTCTTGTAAGTTATTTACACAAAATAGGTAATAGGTAATACTATACATAGTTAATAAGAAAATACTCATATACTTTATCGGCAGCCACTTGTGCATCAGCGTGCTTCATGGTATGCGATAATATTCGATCAGGGACCCAATAACGTACTAATTAAGATAAGGAACGTGGTGGAGAAGCATGCTAATTCATATGAAGTTGTGGGGTTTTAAGTGCTTATGTGCTTATGATAATATACACGAAAACAAAACATCAATGTTTTGGAGAAAAGAAAAAAAAAAAAATAGATAAAAGAAACTCACACCTTCCCCCATACAACGCAAATACTGCGCTTGAAGTTGAACTATACTACAAACGAGCGTTTGATTAGAGAAGAACCCATCGTTTGAATAAGAGTATACACTCGTACTCTTTTTATGATATCTATTATCTTATTGACACATCAAATTTTCCGACTAAAACCAAACCGAGGTTGTCCCTGCATGCATTATCTTATTACATTGCTTCATATTCTGCCAATATCTATACTTCATGCAAACGGCACGACCCATACAGTACAAAGCATTTTCATCGCAAAAAAAGCCAAAACACAGCTTGCAATAATGTCTTTTAACCATGATGGGGATTTTAGAAAAATTATCGTATTACGAAATCCACTTTGTATGTTCTGCTGTACGTACGTGTTTACTTGCGCATGTTGTTGTTGTTGGTTTGTTTTTTTTGTTTTTTGTTTTTTGTTGTTTTTTGTTTACATCATTTATTATCGGTCGTTAATCTCATTGCTACCATCGTCTATTTACTGTTTAATTATCACATTCTCATCAGGTGCCCCACCGTGACGGGGAACTTCGTGAGAAGTCCTTGACCCTTGTTAGATGATTCATTTCCTCATCAGAAAACATGAGATGTTTCTTGACCGAGTGAACGACAGATACTTCTTCACCTTTGGTTTTGTACTCACTTCCGATGCGTCGCTTTGCAGCACTCAAGAACCGATTCGCATTGATAACGTACACAACGTTATGCAAACGTAAGTATGTTTTGATTAGGCCCCACGTACTGTAGCACCTGATGGAGGATTTGTCTTCCTTGCAGCATGCAATCAAGAATTAATTTCATACTGGACTTTAAAAGGAAGATATGTCAAACTCATTTATGGATGACTTCAAACTAATTGCAAACGTTTATGGCGTTAATGTGCGTGTGTGTTAATGAGTTAAAGACTCACTTTTGCACTTGACCTGCTAAATAAGACAATTTGCATACAACTTCTCAGAATTCGTGATGCGTGGGTTGTGACAGAATATAAAAGCAAAAGTCTCCAACCGATAAAAACCAGAGCTTTATCATTTTTACTAACCAAACAACACCAAGAAAAGTCATCAGCTGTAAGCAAAAGGTAAGTTGTGAGATTGACTAGAAGCATTTCAATATTTGGCTTCACTTGAAATTGTAACCCTGGCATAGACGTGAGACTCCATTGCAATTCTTTTGACGGAGATGCATTTCTTATTTCCACAGAATCATCAACCAGCATGAACAAACTTCTCGTACTAACGTTGGTGGTGGCGGTCTCCATCTGCACTGCTTCGGCCTTCAGCGAAGAAGGAACACGAGGCAGAACGAGAGAAGAGAGACAAGAGTGGAGGGAAGCAAGGGAAGAAAGGAGAGAAGAGAGAAGAGAAGGGGCGGCTGAGAGAAGGGAACAGCGAGAAGAACGAAGAGACGAAAGAGAAGAAAGGAGAGAGACGGCTGTGGAAAGAAGAGCTGAGAGGGGAGAAAGAAGACAAGAAAGAAAGGAAGAGCGAAGAGAAGAAAGAAGAGAAGACAGGAAGGGCTACAGAATGGCGCCGCGTCTGCTCTGCAACATCGAAGGGGACGCTGAGATCCCGGAGCGTCGCCGTCCAACCGGAGACTGTCCCCAGGACTCGACTTGCAGCATCGGACCAATCGCCGTTCAGTTCAAGGGCAGGGAGGCTTCCCTCACCTTCTGTGACGCCAGAGATGAAGACGGGCATCTCCTCATTGTGAGTTCTCCCTCAGTTTTCCTGTGAATCAATCTGAATATTTGCATGCTTTCAGTTCCGTGGAGCATGTCGTATTGAGCTGGAGGACGGAACTACCATTGATCGCTCAGCTGCACGCTGCGGAGGACGTCGATCCGAGGACTGTTGCTCTCGTGGTCCTCTCACTGGATTCGAATATAACGGACAACCTGCTGAAGCTTACTTCCCGAACCGAATGATTCCACGCCGCCGCCGACCTCACTTCGGAAACGATCGCGAGCCACTGGAAGAGGTCGCCGATGAAATCGACGTGCAAGTTGATTGAACATTCTCGTAAAAGCATAATTTATTTTTCATTTCCTTTTTGTATTTTGTGTAATAAAATTGCCTAGCAACTCACTTGTTGGCTACTGATAAATTAGCAATCCCTGTATTTGCTTTTACTATAGCTTTGGTCTATTTCTGAACCATAGATGATTCAAGTGGTTACACCTTTTTTTGGCGCAATGGTACCGGATGCTACAAGCAAAAGCGACCAATTTTACTGTTTCTAGCACTGGCTTATTATTGCATTATTGATTGTGTCAACTGACCAACGACCCATGGTATATGATTGTACTGCATTTTTATACAACAGCATGGTAAATAGCATACAGCTTCTCCATTACACAGACTTCCAACCCTGCCGTCATAATATTCTACGGGAAGCGCACAGCTGACGAGTTGGCTAGTTCTAATTGCACTGCTCTCTATCCGCTGCCATCCTAAGTCGCTGGTAAAACGAGATTCAAAGGCTCCGATGATTCAGTCTGCAAAATTGCCGATAATAGATGGAAAACCAACATCTATCAAATAATGGCGGACAAATTACATGAAACTCAATTCTGCGTGGAAATTCAAGTAGATACCTGGCTCCCTCGCTGTGATGATTAATTAACCAAGAAGTGGAGGTAGATGTTTTGTCGAGTGACTCGTGTCAACATATATGGAACAGGGTGATGGAGACGAATTCTTGGAATTCATCCCAGAAAATTCATTCCAATAGCGTCTTATCACTTCGGCCAGAAACAAGTGTATATAATTACAGTCACTTCTTTTGTGATAATGTTGTGATATGGTGCGTCAAGGAAAGCGAGCATACTTCTCTGTCTTTGTGTGCAAAGTGTCACTGTCACTTTTATCGGTGTCTCTATATTCGTTATCGTCTTTTGCACGAGTGTCGATGAATCCGGATGAGTGTCACGTGACTGAAATCCCACGCAGAATAATCCGCTTTACTGGAGACTAGGATTAAGAGAAGAGGGATTCTGGTTGCCATGGGTACCAGAGCAGCATGGTGAGCTAATTGCTGCTGCAAAATCTAAAGACGAATGAAGTTCTCTCAATTGTCCATGGCGTATGGTATTGGAATCCATTGTGCGTATCATTAGGGGTGTCAATTGATCTCTTTCAAAACAATTGCATAATCAACACCCTCATATGCTAGATGAGAAAGAGGTCCAAGCAGGGTGACCTGTGATATGTTGTCGATGCAGTCGTGCATTGTATACCTGTGGATTTATATCCAAGTAATGCAATGCTAGGCTGGCTTATTAGTCGGCGTCTGACCCGCGGTTACACGATCTACAGATCCAAAGGCCACCGAAAATTGCAAGCATCAACGTGAATCTTTCTGGTTTCTGGTTTCTACTGAAATAATGGACTTGAAGATACGACAAAATTGGCTTCTAAAAACAAAGAAGGCATATGACCAGATATGACCAATGACTGTATGATGCAGATACCTCCAGGAGAATTAATCGGTCATCGTCTACCTGATTTAAGTTGATTGTGGTTAATCATTTCACTATTTAATTAATGATCGAAGATACTGAGTTATCCAATATACCTATTGATTCGGGACGTTACAAAAACCTAACACTTATATACTGAATGGGCCAAAAGTAGTCTCTCTACTCTATTACAACAATTTTCAAATTTTTTCAATTGCATTGTGCTTTTCTGACCAAGTTTTACCAAATAGGTTGCAATGTAAAAACCAAAATATGAAAAAAAAATGTATATGGCTACTTTGTTAGTCCTACATTTTTTTTGCTGCTAACCATATCACAAAATTTTTAAATTTCATCAACATTGATGCCAATTTATCTCAACCAAAAGGCAGCACCCAACATTTAGTCATGATTAATATCAAATTTGGTGGTAAAAAGGGCCCCGGACCACGGATACGCATAAATAAGGCATTGTTCTCTGCGTGATAAACTATTCTATTGTTTGCAATTCATGTTTTTGTTATTGTAGCTCTAATTTTTATCTCCGAAAACTATGATTGAAACAGATACTTTCTGTAATGCTGGTTGAGGGGCCACCTGTAATTGTGCCCATAAAAGATCTATTCGTGATAGCTCGCCACAAGCATTTAAATGTTCCTCTCTCATTCATAATTGAGAATTTATACGATTTTTGTTTCGCATAAATAGGTGCAGAATAAGATGATCAATCCACACAGGTTTAAATTAATGGATTAATTTCACGTAGGCCCCACAATAGCACTGCATGTAAACGGTACTAAAACTCATAAATGACATGCACACCAATTCATTACATTATAGTGCATAATATGGTCTCCCATGAGGCTTCAAGAGAGACACTTGGTTTCCACGGAATACTGCCATCAGAAATTAATTTCTTAAAGGGAGGGAGAACTGGTTAAAAATTGACTTTGAGTCGTTATTTGATGCACCATAAATGATTCCTATGCCTGGCCCATACAAGGAATATCATCGCTAACGATTTCGCGGGCGATATATTGCTAACTAGGCGTGACGTCAGCAGCTGTTATGAAACACCAAGTTCCCCATCTGTTACAATGGGCCTCGTCATATCAGCGTGTCCTGCGACTAAACCCTTGGATATTTTTTTATTTTCTTCTCGGAAATGGATAGAATAATCATTTTGCCACCAATCAGGCGCGAAAAAAAAATATTTTTCGCTATTTTTCTTATTTTAACAAGCGATTTTCTAGGACACCTACCATGTTTCTCATCCTGAAACAGTAAAAAGGTCAGCCAGAGTGCACCACGCATACGCTTTCGTTTCATAAACAACAAAGATGTCCTTTTATGGCGAAGATGCTCTGCTCTGATTGGCTGAAATCGATAGCTTCACGAGGGGAACGGAACCAATCAGCCAAACCAAGCCATCAGCTGACGTTTGCCTCCTATACTTCGCAATGGAAGCCATTCTCCCATAGGCGCAATGCTAACCCCGATATTCGGAATGCATTATTTCCTTACGCTTGCATCCAGGCATGGTGTTTTTGGCACGGAATGCTATCAATTGGTGCTATGAGTCAATAGAACATCACTTAAAATTTAGTTCCCCATCCCTTTAAGCTGTCAAGAACAAAACTATCTTGCTTATATAGGGTTTCATTTCCAAGCGAGATGAAGCAATATGGCCGCAGAACCGAGCAATCAAAAGATGATTACTCAGCGGAATCGCTCCTTCTACGCGTGTTTTGTCGTCTGCCGAAATACATAGAGAACATCTCATAATTTCTTGAAACTGCTCTACAGCTTCTTAGCATCTATATGCACAGAAATTTACATGTTAGGAATTGATCCGAATGCATTTGATAGTTGAGTCAACCGAATCTCCGGCCATTTCGGAATACGATGATAAATCTCAGCAATGAACATATTGTTCGTCAGCTCGGGCCTCTTTCTGCTATGCAAACCAGGTTCTTTGTCGTCCCAGAAGAATAAAAGAAGATGAATTACTACGTGTGGCACACTATTCTCAAAAGAGAAGACGTTCATCATCTTCGATAATTCACGGAATGGGAGACTTGATTTCAGTCATTATTCTGATCTTGGTTTATATAATATTATTACTATGAAATCTGTTATACAGCTACCTCAAAAACCTTTTCAGTCTCATGTTATGAATCGATAGAACGTTATATTTTCATGCATGTTTGCTTCAAGCCGTGAGGTCACATTTTAGCATAGTTAATCCGTTATGTTACAGCACTTCCTGTGATTCACTGGTCTCCGGCGATGCTGAAAAGAAGCACAGGCACACACCGATGAAAACTCACCCCTATTTTGGTACATCCATTTCACTCGATTTCACATGACGTCACTCGGAATTCCCAAGATGGCTCACAAGGCGAGACGAGTGAAAATGAATTCACAGTATTTGCTGAATACGACCAGTTGACTAAATGTTACTATAAATAGCAGCCAATGAGATATCAACTGTCATCGGTGTGTGCCTTTGTCATGACCAAGGAACCAGTGAATTCCTGTGATTCCATTCTTTGATCTTTGTTGACTCTATATTACTACATTACAAAAGTTGGGTACGGTGTGTTACTATATATTTGGTGGCATGCATAAAAAAGACCACCATACTTTGGGATTCGTCGAATAGACCAAGGGGTAACTGGTTGACGTAAATTTGAGCACTGTGCATTATTTTCTGATTAATCGCCAAATGTTAAAGACTGCTTGGCTTTTTGGCACATTGGCAGGAGAAATAACATATGCAACTAATTTATCATAAATGTTGTTTTAGTTTTGTGTTGTAATTCAATATTCAAAATATCTACACACTTTTGGAGATTGTTTTCAGAGGATAAAAAAGACCAAGAAAAAAGAATATTCGAGGATGCTTACCGTGTTTTGCCGTGCACAAAAAAGTTGGCAGGGTCGTCTTGTATTGTGATGCAAAACACAAGACAAGTTCTCGATCGTCTCAGAGGAATAATAGAAGATGAATTACTGCGCATGAGATAGTATTTATTGATAGAAGTGAGGTCGTCTTCGATATTTCAAGGAATGGGAGACGCTTTTTTCAATCGTGGTACCGATTTAGTTGATATCTGCTACTCCACATGCAAATACTCATACAATCACACACACTTATACAAACAACTAAATGCTTCCAGAGTTAAAATGAAAGCGAAAAAAAATAAAGAGTCTTTGCTTAGAAAAACGCGTTCAGTGCATAATGCATAAGCTGCAATTACGGCGATGGCAGTGACACTCGATGTTTCATGGTGACGGTTCGGTGACAACCGATGTGTCACATCTGAGGCATGCGCAGTGAGGAAGTGGCCACGTGTCTGGATCTGAAGAAGACGCATGCTTCAAGCGAGAAGAGGGGCATTTCTTGGAAGCAGAAACAGGAGACCATTCCGTGATTCATACGACGCCTCACTGGATTCGTCTCCTTGTAATAATTATTATGGCACTCATAGTTCCGTAGTTCACGCCATATTGAGTCTGGAACTGTATGTATGGTTCTGTAATACCCATTCCCTGGCCTCTTTTAAATAATGCTAGTAGCCCGCTATGGAGTTTTGTAAACTGTATATTATTATATTAGACCCTTAGCAGGGACGTTGCAGTCGCTACATGTTGCACCGTCGAGTTCATTCATAGTTGATCTCTATTGTTAAAGATCAACCATAATGCCCGAGATAACGCCAAATTCACGAAATATAATCAATAATTAGTCATTCCAGCGCAAAATAATAAATTAACTGAGATCACTTACATGATATAAATGAGTTATAAACAGCGCATGTGCAGTGGTTCTAATCCTCCCACCAAATCAGTTTGGTTCACACATTTGCCGCAAGTGGAGCTGCATATGACGTCATAACAACCTGAGAATTCCAAAAGGCGACCCGCCATAAAGGTTGCTGTGGTAACGGATCAACACAAACGATTTGGCTTCGTCGCCTCAAGGCGGAAAAGGATGATAAAATCATTAATATCTTGAGTCATAGGGTTATTAACTTACCACAAGACGTTTGAATCAACTGATTCTTACTCAATTTAACAATAAAAGCAGATGAAAAACAATATAATTGAGTATTTTTGCCAATTTATGTGTCAATTAAAGTGTGGTCGATATTTCAATTCAATAATACCTCATTTTCAGCTGACCCATTATAGTGTTAATATTATTAATTTTATGCGCTGTGATTTCCAACTTAATCAATATTACAAGTATTATAGTCGAAATTGAGAAAATTCGTTGTTTTGTCCATGTCACATTAAAAGGAATTGTGAGTGCGTTGATCAACTGTACGCTGATGATACCCAACTCTGCAGCGCCTTCTCCACACATTCATCGTCGTCACGATTATCTACTACTCACAAACTTCAACAGTGCATATCGAAGATAAAGAAATGGATGAACTCAAATTTCCTAAAACTAAATGAATCAAAAACAGAGGTCCTGTGTATTCAACAACCTAAGATTGTTGTGCAATTTGGTGATCCTCTAACACTACAACTGGATAACTGTGAGCTTGTGCCCAATGCTACATGTAGTGAGAGACCTTGGTGTGCTGTTTGACTCAAAGGTTAACCTGGAGATGCAAATCAACACTGTTTGTAAGTCTGCTTATTACGAGATCCATAAAATATGGTGCATCCGAGACTATATCGACTGTGATGCCCTGAGAGCTCTCGTACAATGGCAAGTCATTTCACATGTCGATTACTGTAACCGCCTCTACCATGGACTACCTGTCGCCATCAGAAACCGCCTCCAACACGTACAAAGTGCAGCCGCTCGCTTAATTATTAAAGGCAAAAAGTTTGACCACATCACTCCATATGTAGTCCTTAAGTATTGGCTCCCTATTGAATTTCTGGTGAATTATAAAATCAATTTAATGACTTTTAAAATTATTAAAGGACTGGCACCGCTTTACCTATATGACTTAATTGCTCCCTACGTGCCTGCTATTCCACTACGATCGCTGGGTGATAACTATCTCACCCGGCAGAATTACCGACCAAACAGTTATGGTGGCCGTGCATTTTCGGTTGGGGCGCCTCTACTCTGGAATGAATTGCCTCGAGACATTCGGTGCTGCGACAGCATTGTTATTTTTAAACGGAAATTGAAGACATTCTATTTTAATCAGGCTTTTAATTCTTGAATTGTTTTTATTTATTTGTCGAAATTGTTTTTACTCGTAACGCAATTATTACTTCGTTTTCTTCAAGGTTTTCACAAATATATTTTATCCAGCGAATGATATACTAAAGTACACGTATGCAAGGATCCTTTGCTTGATTTATTACTCAGTTGTATCTTATGACACGAAAACGTGCATATTTTTAGCCAAAAATCTTTCCTTTTAATGTGTAGATGTAAACACATAAGAATGTATATATACCGTTTGAATAGATGATGATAGTGATGATGATGAATATGATTATTGGCGTCTATACAGTGCACAACATTATTAGGAATAGCGATGAATAGCGATTGTGCTGAAACACTGCTGGTGTAGTGGTATCATGCAAGATTCCCATCATCTTGCGACCCGGGTCCTTCTAACTGCACTATTCCTTTTAACTGCATATATGGTTTTAGCGGATCTGAAATTCCATTTTGCGACGGTTTCTGTCTCAATGTCTATTTCATCTTCATGAGTACAACTCGTGATTTCAGTAGGTGGGGGCATATCGTCCAGTAGGCCTACTAGCACACAGTACAACTATATGTGCTTTAACCCCCAAAATATTATATCAGCTGTTTTGGATATTCTTATAGCTCTAGAGTAGTTTATTTCACACCAAAATCGTTTTTCATGTGTATCCAGTTGGCATGGATGAAGGTCAGGTACGTCAGGTGAGATCACAATATTTGAGTCCTTTCATAACGGGACTATTCCACCATTTGTTTGTCGCTTGTATAAAAACAAAGAAGAAAAAAATAGAAAAAAAAATGGAGTTTTTGACCCAAAGCAAATCACTCTCAGAAAGGAGATTATGGCTGGTGGTTTCAGTGTCAAGATCGGTTACCGGGGAAACTACTAGTAGTTCAAACGACAATTGCGAAAGTTGGCGCATTTTGCGAACATGCGCCTCATCAGAACAAACAGAGCATCATAACGCACCATGAAATAGGTCAGGTCATTCGTCTGATCTAGGTCATTGAATGTCAAGCAGTTGGGAAGCTCCGACCAAGGATGACACATGATCATCAGATGACATGTAAACAAACCGCGCCCATGCGTATATTATGCAATCAACGCCCAAGTGCTGCAATATTGGAAGTACTCACTGATAGCTGATCAGCT
>KB302105.1:14012-27323 GCA_000328365.1 Capitella teleta
CACATTCCTTGCAAAAACCCTCCAACATGCCGGCCTACCTCTGTTTGCATTTCCAGACCCAGAAGACACTGATACCATACCGTTTGATCAATTTGTGTCAAAGCTGCCGCGCCCTGTACCTACTGGTGGTACAAAGAGGGCTGCAAAGCGAGTCAAGTTCGACTTTGATCTCCGAAGATATTTTTAAGTTACTTACATTGTAGATAATCTTTCCTCCATGCATAAGAATGGATATTTCTGAGCTACATGCAGTTGCTGTAAATTTGTTTTCATCTTTCCATGCAAGTTTGCATAGTTTATTAAATGAGTTTCAATGTTCAGACATGTGTCCCATTCTTGACTGAATACTGTCCCATTGTAAACCTGATAGGGGCACAATGGGACAGTTTGGGTAGGTATTTTCTATTAATTTTAAAATAAATTCGATATGTGATAAAAAAGATGTTGAGTGCTTAAAAAGTGGTCAACATATTGCCACTTCTGATGGGCCTAAATAGAGTAATACAAACTCATGTTTGATATAGTAAAAAAATGAAAATATTTTTTTTGTCCCACTGTTCCCCAGTCTCCCCTATGGTTTGGAGTGTCGCCTTAATGGCCATTTTAGCGAGGGAAATAACCTTTTACGACTTTTGCTAACCTTTCATTACATAATTATAATCATGAATATTCATTACATTAAATTACCCGATCAGCGTGCGGCGGTATGCCCTTTGTAAGATTGGCCACGTCAAAAGGTCCTCGCATGTGGAACCTCGTGAGCCTATGGGCTTCGTAGAATGCTGCTTCTCCGAGTGCAATGTCCCACTTCATCAAGACTGGTTGAGGATTAATTGACATTTTTGCATATAGCAATTGAAAACAGAACAGAACTGTAATAATTACCACAGCTAGGAAGTACTAAGAAATTGGTTTGGATAATCCATACACAAATATTTAGACCAAAGAATTAGAAACATAACAGCTTCAAACACATTGAAAATAATTCCAAATACTTACTGCGCTGTTGTTGAACCCACGAGAGTTGAACCCAGAATGTGCCGACACGGTCATCAGCTCCAGCAGGCTGTTGCAGACAGTCTTGTTTGTGTTAGATTCACCGCAGCCGAGCCTGGTTATCTAAAAAGAACATACATCAGTATCAGCTGTATTAAAGCACAACACAATTGAACGCAGAGTATAGCATTAAAGCGAATGGATTATCTAATAATTGAATAATCAACAATCTCAATTCGGCGAAGATTCAGGATCCAATAAGAGAAGAGCTATCAAAACGAGATTTCTTACATTACCACTGGAGCAATTGTTGTGGAATATGTGGTATGCAGCAATATGGCATCTGAATATCAGTTAAGCAGTCGACTCTGAAGCCATAACGAGTAGAACCCCTCTCTCTCAATTTAGGCGTTGGTATAATCATGCACAGCTGATCATTTAAAGGGAGGGAGAACTGATTAAAAATGGACTTTGAGTCGTTATTTGATGCACCAAAAATGATTCCTATGCCTGGCCTACACAAGGAATATCATCGCTAACGATTTCGCGCGGGAGATATAATGCTAATTAGGCGTGACGTCAGTCGCTGTGATGAAACACCGAGTTCCCCATCTTTTACAATGGGCCTCGTCATATCAGCGTGTCCTGCGACTAAACCCCTGGATATTTTTTTTTTTCTTCTTTTCGGAAATAGATAGAATAATCATTTTGCCACCAGTCAGGCGCGAAAAAAAAATAATATTTTCGCCATTTTTCTTATTTTAACAAGCGATTTTCTAGGACACCTACCATGTTTCTCATCCTGAAACAGTAAAAAGGTCAGCCGGAGTGCACCACGCATGCGCTTTCGTTTCGTAAACAACAAAGATGTCCTTTTATGGCGAAGATGCTCTGCTCTGATTGGCTGAAATCGATAGCTTCACGAGGGGAACCGGGACCAATCACGGCAAGCCATCAGCTGACGTTTGCCTCCTTACTTCGTAATGGAGGCCATTCTCCCATAGGCCCAATGCTAACCCCGATATTCGAAATGCATTATTTCCTTACGCTTGAATCCAGACATGGTGTTTTTGGCACGGAATGCTATCAATTGGTGCTATGAGTCAATAGAACATCACTTAAAATTCAGTTCCCCATTCCTTTAAGCTTAAGAATGAATCGAATACGACAGATATTTGATGAGCAAAATCATAATTCACGCAGTATATCTCTTTGAAGTCATAACAGCGAGCGCACCTCAATGTCAGTTTCATGCAAGGCATTATCGTCCAATCTTCCCAGATAATTGAATATTATCAAAAGCTTACTATAGTATAATGCATGTGAGCCGTTCGTAGATCGCACATTGAAGCATATACATGTATGTACATATGCATGCACATGCATGCTTACACAACAGTGTGCGTGCATCACTGTGTATTTGAACTTTTAAGTATCCCGTTGCCGTCTAGGTGAATAAACCTACTTTATTACGCCTCTCAACGTTTTTAAGATTTAGGTTACCAGACCTCAGGTTATCAGACCTCACAGTGTCTTGCATCGCTTCACCTTTGCATCGCTTCGCGGAAAAACATAAAAGTAATGTATTAGCAATTCATTCCAATTTTTAAGAAATGACGAGATCACGGTGCACTATCTGCACCGTATCACCAGGGTTTTCGTAGAACTTTTGCACAGCGCTTCGATTTTTTTGTCCTCATAGCAAGGAGCATACATTATTATACATACATTCTGATGATTTGCGTGATTATTTTTGTTAAGATTACGTGGATGCTTCTAACTACTTCACACGATGTTTCATTATAGCATATGTAAATATGATTATATAAACTCTGCCTATGCATATAGACCTTCGGGCAGCGCGTGCACGGGATTGCTTCCATCTCTCAACAAGTAATTAGCGGACAAGGAGCGGTCAGCAAACCAGGATGCAATTAGCGGACAATGTGGGTCAGCAGTTGGCCGAGAAGCGATAAACGGGAAGCAAAGGCGACCATCCCTGTCAGTTAGCAAATACTTGGAAGGCACCAAAATAACTGCACTGTCCATTAGAAACGCTGGCTGCCGTACAACTACGATTCTAGTATATAAGACGAATATATTTTCCATGAACACGACACACCACACATCTCTCTCTCACGTGCTTCTACAAAGACCACTTACTTGGAACCTTTTTTTTTATTTTGAGTACTTTAGACTATTTTATTGAAGGTAAATTAAAGCCAATATGAAGTGATTGGTTGAGTCTTCGTTATTACGAGCTTGGAGCTTACCATCCAACTAGTGCATAATTGACGTAGCCCTGGAGTCACTACGTCAATTTTTACTGCATTTCTCCTTCTAAAACTGCTGCTGTGTGTTTTGTTTTGGTACAACAATAAACCTCATAATGCATGTGCGCACTGGAATTTTTGTGTTCTTATCATCCTTTTAATATGCACTACTTGGTGTCTGTGAACCATATTATAAGCAATTTTCAAGTCTTTACTGGTAATAACCCTTAATCGAGTGTCGTCGCTGCAATAGTCTATTATGCGTACACATGATGCATTCTCATAATATTAATCACAGAAGTCAGAACCGATCGAAAAAACCAGCACTGCAAAGCAACTAAGTAATTGCCTCTTATCCCATGCATTATTTCATGCACTTTCCAGCCAGGTCCAAAGCGATGCATAGCAAGTTTTTAAAATCATTTCAAAAGGATTGAGGCATTCACAAAGGACTTTCAAAGCACAATACATTTGGCCGCTCAACATTACGCCATCATTGAAAAGAACGTCTGCAGCCACCTTGTAATCGTGGTTAGGGTTACCCTTCAGGTGTATATAGTAATATAACCTGGTTAATCAATGCCTAGCGGACGTGAACTTAGAGACGGATTGGCGATGGTATTTTGCTCGTCTTTATTCTGCCACATCGCGCACACAACTGGGCCGAGTCCAGAAGGGACTGGCGATTATATTACTACAACATGGAATTCAAGGAATGCAGTGTCTATGAACTTATATTAATTAATTAACCCAAGCAGTGTCCGAGCTGCCGGTACCTGGCTCACAGTGGTGACTAACGACTTAGGTGCTAATTGATACATTCAAGATAACATGCCTGGCTCACTGCGGTGACACAGCAAGCCTCAGAGAAAGAATACAAACAAATCTGCTTCGTACCAATGTAAACACATTAAGAAAATATAGAGCACGGTATGGATGTCTTTTTAATGATGGCATGCTATTCGTCATTAATAATGACTAATAACAATGGTTTTGTTTGTGTGTGATGAAACTATTGCTGAATTTGTTTCAGAAGGTTGAGATTCCGTCGACGAAATTGAACTAGTTCTCTGGAGTGTGTTTCACAGATCATCCATCCATGTGGAATGGTTGTACACATGTAACTTATTGTTCACAATCGCTTTCCATGCTTTATAGGATGAAGCGATGCGTATCGCATGTGCAAACACTCGAGGAACCGTTGCATTTAAAACAGCGCAATCAATGCGTCAAGAACAGTTCAACAGCTGACACAGCACACTTCATCAAACAGTTATCGAAGGATCAGTAGCAGCAGCTTGACTCTTCTCTTTCAAACATGTACGGCAGAGGCTACTTTTGGATATGCACAATTTTAACTACCGGAATACTATGTGTACTGATAACGTATGTGACGTACATGGATACTGCTGTGGCTGTTCGCAGCGCCCTCTTGTGGCACAGGTCCCCCTTGGAGGAGGAGCATGTGGAGGTAGTTGAGGGAGCTTTGTATGGAGTTGATCTACAGGAGAGAATTAATGCATCCGTCGAAGGGGTGGGTTGCCTGCTATTTATTGTTTTATAGTAATCTTTGTTTTTGCGTTATAAATATGTACTCAACAGAAAAGTAGAAGTCTTAAGTCTTTTATAGAAGATTCCCAATTGCCTATGGACAACAATTAATTACCGTCATTCATTAACATAATGTTGCTATAGTTTATATTGGTTCGCGCATTTACTGTTCTTTAATCGTTATTTTGATTTGCGTTCCTTCTGAAACCAGAATCATAACGTTCAGTCTTCTTCGTGTCCGAACACCGGTCACAATTTGTGCGCGTCAATGGAGGGAA
The DNA here is from genome assembly GCA_000328365.1 of Capitella teleta. Taxonomy (NCBI): domain Eukaryota; kingdom Metazoa; phylum Annelida; class Polychaeta; family Capitellidae; genus Capitella; species Capitella teleta. Next base: position 19,111 of record KB302105.1, read on the forward strand.
TACTCCGTAATGTAACCGATAACTCAACACACTCCTCGTGCTAGAGATAAGACTCGACTACTCGCCAATGGCAAGTAAGAACTGTCCAAGCCGAGTGAAAATATTAAGAATGGTCATCATATGGCGTGTACAAAGTTTGCCCTCCAAATATACTGTAAAAATCAGATGATTGTTTAATACCCCAAGCAGTAGATTTTTGTTCAATCTCCATATTACGAAAGTAAACCCGGCCAGCCAATACATGCACCGAATATGATACGGGCAAGTTTGAAGCAGCTGACGCTATATTGAAGAATGTACTACGAAAGTCGCATCTAAGCTCTGATATTATATACGAGTAGATATAGTCTGAAGATGGTTACAGTTTTTATCCTTGTTAAGTTTTAACTTCACCCCAGAACTCTTTACGATTCTGTTTGTGGAACAATTTGCCAATAGTAAAACACAAATTGCCTAATTCTAATTGTTTATCATTTGGCAAGTTTTCTCGCACAAAAAAGCGCCGAACAACTATGACCACATTCTTAACAGTGTTTCGGACTTTTGACACATGGGCTGTCCTATATGAACTAAATTTTACAGTAATTGAAACTGAACCTCAAGCTTCTCTACATTGGAGAGATATCGCAATCCGAAAATACCTCCATATTCATTGTCAATTATCACTTCTCCAGGATATCCTACACCCTCTTCTGAACTTTCGCAATCCTTGTTGGCGAGAGAAGATGTTGGATCCGGCTATTCCTCTGTCCCATAATTCCTACTGCGGCTACCGGAAAAGCGCTTGTGCAGAGCTGAGGGAAAGGTACAAGAAGCAGTTCGCAGAGGGAATCAGAAGTCGTCTGAGATGCCTCCCGTACTTCTATTTCGTTGGCGTCACAAAATCTGGGACTACGGATTTGAAGTTTCAGCTAAACAAACATGAACACATCGAAGAGCCTTTGCTGTCAGAGATTAACTGGTGGAATCGTCGCAGACAAGGTGAGCTGTAAAGTTATATTACGTTAGTACATCCATGCATGTAAATAACCGTACAATAAATTAAATAATACGTATAACCTGGGAAGCAAAAGATTGTTGCACAACGTAGAACATAGGATAGGAGGTGATTATTCGAAGAGTCAACTGCGGCGGCAGACACACTAAAATTACAAACCCAATGTTGATGCGGTCAGCATGTTGCCATCAGGTCGGAATAAGTTGAGACTTCTCTCCATTGACAAAGAGATTTTTTGATAGGGAGATTTATTGTTCAACTAAACAAAATAAAATATTAGTACATTCTGTAGTAAGTAATGTATACGACTTACACTTATGGGTCCGTCAGATTGCACATGTTGACGCTGCCGCTGGTGCTGATCGAATGGACTCAGCAGCGGCCACCGTTCACTTATGCATGCCAATCTGACGAACTCACAAGTGCAGAATTATGGTAACAGCTGCAAGGAATTCGATTTCATACTCGGAAAAAAAAAGTAGCGCAATAAACAAAATAACGTAGTTACACATCAAAAGACAATAATAAAAATGAAAAAAAAAAATGAAAAAAAAACCTCAAAACAATCTAAACAATCAAAATGAAACGAAACGGAAAAAAATCAACAGGATACCTGACAATTAATACAATAAATCTTTAAAGCTTATAGCATAAATCGATCAATTATAATAATATAGCAGCTACTCGTGATTTTCTATGATATTCTTATCGATACATGCCAAGGTACACAGCGCCCGGGCTTGTTACGCAGTTGGGCAGCACTGCATGAAGAATTACAATTATAACGGATTACAATTATATTTCACAATCATAACGCCCGTGGCCTGATCGGGTATCGAACCCGGGACCTCGACCCCCACGGTCGCCCCGTGTGGGTTCCGGGGAAGATTAGACCCAAGGTATCCTACTGCCTGTCGTAGAAGGCAGTAGGATACTAAAAGGGGCGACTCGTTTGCCGTGAGTCGCGACCCGTACGGGGGATAATGGGATCCTGATGGTTGAGCTAACGCCGGTTCTGCGGGCTGGCTAGGCGACACACCACTTTGGCCCGGCATTCCCTCAGACGGGGGACTGAGAGGGCCCGGCTCAGCTCTAAATCGGCTGGTGGCGTCCCTGATTCTTACCAAGGTCATTCCATTTCACATTCTGGTCGGAAGACGCTGGCCACTCATTCATCATACGTTTTCATACATACTACACAGGGACCCTGCTTGGGTCAAACAGGTTCATTTTTATAGTCTTATGACCGCTATATTAAATGGGTCTGTGTATAGCACCGGGATAACCCCTGGCATCTGGAGCTGGGCGCAGCCCCTCCAACAAGATGTCCCCTTGTAGGGCTCCGCGTGGTGGGCGGGGGACTCCCGGTGTTGAAATACTCAACATTTTATGGAAAACATGTAGTAGCTTAGGTATGCCGAACACTATTTCTTAAATTTATTATAATTATTTAAAACTATTTCTTAAAACTTATGTACATGTATGCTATACCATACACTATACTGACTCAAGTAGATAGCTATGCTCCCTCACCCAATGAAATTATTCACCAATCTCGAACTGTATGTAGTGTTCGATTCGAATTCGTGTTTGCTAGGATGTTGTTGATTTGTTTTCCGATTTCTTAAACAATGAAATGCTTATGATTTTGTACAACATACATGTACAAACAAAAGTTATGTAATATGTATTTTTATATAATGCAACAACGTTGGTGTTATAAAATAAGTAAATTATTCATGTTTGATGCATGAATATCCAAATAATGTGTACACTGTGTATGCTGGTCAAACATTTTGATATCAAAAGACGGCCAGCTAGTTTCAGGTGTATATGATTATTATGCGAGCGACATTCAGAATTATTAGGAGATTAACTATAATTAAAATCTTAACTCGTGAATTTGTCATTGAAGAAATGATGCATGATCAGTGCGCACATTTTCTGACAATGCTCAATATCACACTAAACGTTTCATTGTACACACATGAGAACCCCGAGCTTCCGCTCTGATGGTTGCAGATGACCTACGGGCGGCGGACTGCGACCGCCCACCGGCTCGCCTACCGGCTCACCTGGTGGCGGGAAAACGAACAGCATGTCTACAATACTATTCGTATAAAAATAACATTTTATACCGGGCGGGTGAGCCCGTCTGCAGCGCCCGCCCGGCAGTGAGTAAACGGCCCTTTACAGCTGTAACACCCAATGGGACTCGATTCCCAACAATCCTTGCAAGTTATCCACCATTATAATTTTGAAAATTAAATTTCCGTGTATGTATGGAATTAAACAACAGGTTTTTAGTTAGAGTACTATAGATACATTTCGCCTTCAACACCGACGCGAAGACCTCGGCTAATTATTTGTGGCTTAGCTACATTGGTTATTATCATCGATCGCAGAAACAACAGGAATGAAACAACGGTGGCTTAGGGGAGAGGTTGAATGCATCCCCCTCAGTCGAATATAAATGTATAAATTAAACCATTGCGAAAGATGTGTGTCTGTTCGAGATGCACAAGTATGAGTGAGTTGTTTTATATATACGTTGTGACTCGAGGATCAAATCACAACGTACCTAGACAGAATGCCGTCTGAATATTCTCATATACAGACGGAGATATATATGTGTATAAGACTGGAAGCTACATGAAATGATCATGAATTCAGCGCTCAATTTCAGACGCTCGTGAAAAATTCTGTAGTTTGGCAATTAAGAACGCTACCATCAGCCTTAGATTCATACAAACTATAATCCCGATATATTTTGCCACCTAATTAAATAATAAAATACACAAACTGAATCCTCAGTTTATAAATAAAACCTACTGAACGCTCGATTGAACAAATTATCAAATTCTCACTCACTCGTTGACCTCCTAAATATGCAAATGAACCAGCTTTGGGAGGGGGGAGGGGCCAGAAGGGGATCCTTCATTACTTCAATTGAAAAATGTCGTTCAGATTGCTTGATTAGTCCTGCTAATTCCTGAAGTGAAGTATAATATTGGCAAAATATAATTGTTTTTTAATTTTATGCTGAGTGCCAAAAAAGGTGAAGGAAAATCATCACAAACCGCCACTTACACTTCAAAATTGTGTGTTATAGTGTTTGCTCTTGAGATACCATGCATACAAAACGAAACACCCTAAATAGTAAGTATGCAGTGAAAATAATGTGCCACAGCATGACAACATTACATTGACCTCAAAATGTGAGAGAATACTTATTAAATCATCTATACTCGGTATTTGTTTTGACAAGTTTGCGTCGCAGACGCGCCTATTTTCCCGGGAAATCGGCGGCCGACTTCGCTCGAGTGCACGACTGTCTCTCGACAAAAGCGAGTTTTATCACATCATCGCACTCTCACAGTTAAAAAGTATGCTATTATTATACAATAACTTAATAAAACTTACTGCAACTCGTCTTCACTTTCACACTCTGTGACTCTAGCAAGATTCAAGAGAACATAATCCATTAGTTGATAAACCACAGCGAGATGCCAAGCCAAGGTGTACACCTCCTCTGATTCATATGTGTTAGTAATCCATTAATTTAATTCATTACACTGTCACGGTGATTATTATAAATGCACCATCCTGTCAACGTGAAAAACTAGAGCTTCAAATATTATTGAAGCATTCCTTTCAACACAGTTCAACGGAATGACCTCATTTTGCAATTTGGTGCACGCACATATTGTGCACAAAAATAAATTCCCAGAAGGCGCTCTGTCTTAGCCAAGAGTCGAAAATCGCAGTTCTATCAAAGCGTTCAGCGGACTTCATACCCCATGCATCCCTTCTCGTGTGCGCTGCAAACTGAGAAATATCGTGCAAAGTCACACCAATTTAGTCGTGCGCTTCTGCTTGTCTTGCTCGATTTGTTTACATGTATTTCAGTTGTTTTCGGTGCCAGCTTTTCTGAACCGTCCTTTTAAAATTCCAATACTAGTATTGTTTATGATATTATGAGTACAACTGAATAAGAAATTAATACGGCCGAAACGCACTCAACTGCTCCTCGTTCAACTGATTAATTCCAATTCCCAAATTGTATTTCAACCAACTTCCCACAAAGCACGCTCCATCTTGATAATAATTATGACGCGAAAAGCATTTCATCGCGACGCGAGTCACACAAGGCATGCGCCCTGCATAAATTATGCAAATGAGGCAAATGGTGCGCTGCATTTGTGAACATCTTGAAATGTCGGAAAAAAATTGCTGAGTTTAGTTGGAAATAGTGGACGGAATCTAATTTTGAATAGTGTGGCGTTTCTAAAATAGATGATTTCATTACAGGATTTTCAGCGTGTCTGTCAATGCCCACGGGTTTTAACGCCACAAAAACTTCCAGTTTTTAACATTATAAGTATCATCAGCAGAGATCTGGGGCCGATTCCAGAAAGAAACTTAACTTTGGGACTTAAGTTAAGTCCTCCAGGCGTTAAGTTAAGTTTTCAAGTTAAGTCGATTCCACAAACGCATTTTTGCTGAACTTAACTTAAGTAGCCTAAGTCGGATTTGGCTATCTGCCAAGGAATGTATAAGATATGGCGAGACATTTGATCAGTGGTAAACGTACCTTACAACATGACTTTTATGAATCGTTTATGATTTTTCCAAAACTTGATCGAAAACGAAAGCATCACAAATGCGAAATGCGAGTGTATAGCGTCGTTGATTCCTAATCATAACGCAACAAGTGCTCTTTTTCCCGCTTCACAATCATAACGTTTTTGTTTTGTTTTTTCATAACGCTTTTTTTTTTTTTTTTTTTTTCATAACGCCTTCCAGAGCATTGCTCCTGTCTGGAAGGCTCCTTCTTGGTATTGACACCATATAGCATTAAACCGGCGTCTTCTGATCGGCGCCATCTTGAATTCACTAAATTTGATTTAAGTCAGGTGGAGAGGTCACTTAAGTTTTGCAGGGTCTAGAGGACTTAAGTTTGTTTCTGGAATGGTTTTATTCAATTTAACCCCTCCCGAACTTAGTTTTACCACTTAAGTTTCTTTCTGGAATCGGCCCCAGAGATCGCCGCTGACGAATAGGCTACAACGTATCAGAGAAGAGCATTAACCAATATACTGCCATAATATGTATTATAAAAGAAGATTCAGTCTGTGTTCTGCATTGCCACGTAAGCAGACTTGTAATCTACAAACTAAAAAATGGCAAAATCCACAACGTAATCCATAACGCTAAGAATTGCTCGCAGATGATTCGCAAATGTGGTTGTTTTAGAAAAGAAATCTTAATTGAATAATTAGATTAGGTACGTGTGTTTAACGGTAATATATGCTGCAAACTGCACGGAGGAGTTTTGTGTCTACTTTATTACTACATGTATTTATTTATACATGTATGTGACTATGTGTACATTACATAATTACATGTATTATTTCAAAATAATTCATAAAATGTCATATGCATGAAACATGCAGTTAAAACATCTTACCTCTGTCCGGTAGGCCACAGGAAGCGATTCTATGCCACTTTTGGGAATGACTCATTCAATGACTATATAGAGGTCTTTGACAAGGCGGCTCAGGTCATTGAATCAAAGGTGACGAACGAAAATGGACTAGAATGGCACCCAATGGTCACATGTAAGTCACATAAAAACTATGGCACGCCATATAAGACATTTCTTCCCTAGATGATGGATCGTCGCAGTACTTTTGGGAACACGATGGTTGGGAGGTCATACCCCAAAATGTTGGTCAGCTGGAACCAAAAGTGACCTTAATTGATGGATTGCGTAGTGTTAGACCAGACGCGAAACTGATTCTAATGCTGAGAAACCCTGAAGAAAGGTAATAGACTGCTGATGATATTTGTATTCAGTTGTAATAATTGAGTCTGCGTAAAACATGCGTGGCATAAAACATAAATGTTTAATCGGATTTCGAAAAAAATTCCCATTTTTGGATATTATGATCAAGTTATGTTTTATTAAATTGTTCTTTTTTTTTGGGGGGGGGGATTATAGGTTAATTTCCAATTTCATAATATTCAGGTCATTTTTGAATTCTTAAATATTCAGGTTACTTTCCATTTTCTGGATATTCAGGTTATTTTCTCATTCTAGATATTCAGGTTATTTTCTATTTTCTCATTAATCAGATTTTTTTCCATTTTCTGAATATTCAGGTTTTTCCCCATTTCTGGATATTCAGGTTAATTTCTATTTTCTGATTAAACAGGTTATTTTCCCATTTCTGGATGCTTGGCAAGAATCACAAACTTACAGCAGACGACTTCCACGCTGGGGTGCTGTATTCTATAGAAAAATACAAGGAATGTTTTGAACAATATGGTGAACGAAAATGCCTTTATGACACTGAATTGTTTGATGATGCTTTCAGAAAAAATTGGGTCAGTAGATTATTAGGTCAGATCTTATCACCTTATTCCCATTTTTATTACAGATAACCTTAAGGACATCAATCTATTCAGGATATTTGAAAGATTGGGTCAAGGTTTTCAAATCTGAGAACATCCTTGTTATTAAAAGTGAAGACTACTACATTGATCGCACATCTTCCCTGAATAAGATCTACGAATTCATTGGGTTACGTGAGTATTCTTAGTGAACAATTAATTGCATTATACTTTTTTCTTCTTCAGAACCGATATCAGAGGACGATAAAGCAAACAGCATCAACAAAGAGAAAGCTAAATTCTCTTCAAACAAAAAACCAAGAATGTTGAACAAAACACGACAATTGTTACGAGATTTTTACGCACCATACAACCGAGACCTAGCCACAATGCTCAACGATGACCGCTTCCTGTGGTCATAACGATAAACAATCCGGAAACTGGTGGCAGATAACTAGCTATGGCTTTTATTTAGAAAACAAATTCGTCATTGATTCAACTTAAATTTTCAATATTTAGAAGTTATTATGATTGGCATACTATATACAAAGTGTTGAGCAGTGAAACAGTTGAACATTCGTTTTCAAAAAGTATGCATTGCAAAATGAAGTTCTATTTTCGTGTCTGATTATTTAAATATATGCATTGTTACTTAATTTCTTCTTCATTTAACCCACGCTTTGCTATGCCTATGACAATTTAGCTGATTTATTGGCTTTGTGGTTTTACAATTACAGTATATTCTCGATAGGCCGAATTTCAAGGGACCATCAAAATGACTTCCAGATATAGTAACATGGACCAAGGAAAAAAAATGCCT
>KB302105.1:56751-98522 GCA_000328365.1 Capitella teleta
ATATAATATAAGTTCGTTTAATGTTTGTCAATCTATGAATATCAAATTTGTAGAAAATGTTGAAAACACTGCAAAGCTTTAAAAGTTTTTACAAAGTTAATTTCGAGGGCACCGAATAGCACAGTGGGTTAAACTGCTGACTGCAATCCTATGCCGACCGTGGGGTCGTGGTCCCGGGTTTGAGACCCGATCAGGCCACGGGCGTTATGATTGTGAATTATAATTGTAATCCGTTACAATTGTAATTCTTCGGTGACTCTGCAGTGCTGCCCAACTGCGTAACAAGGCCGGGCGCTGTGTATTACTGTCTATGACGGTATGCAGGATAAAAAACCCTTAGAATTTATCGATAAGAGTAGGGGAAAACCCCGGTCCAGGGCCTTCTGTTCTGGCGCCCTAGAAATAACAGAGCGGTAAAGTCAAGGCTTTTTGAGTAAAATACGTGGCGGTATAGGAGTATCGTCCCGAAAATGCCTTGGCGGTGAATGTGTTAAATGTGAGTGGTGGGTGATCGCGAAAAGAACAAATTCAGATGAGCCTCTGAACGAGCATTAAGGAATGTCATCTGTCGTATGGCGCAACAATACAAACTTTGCTTTGTTTTGATTTTAGGAGATAAACATTAGTGCTACTGTCACAACTATAGCACTCTAAAACAACACAATGAAACGAGAGCGCTGTCTTAATTATGCTTTCGATGAAGCCTATCCATGGTTTGGAGCTCTGGTTGCAGCCAAAAGTGGAAATATCACGGAATGATGAGTGTACTGTATTAATTGACATAAATTGGCATAAGTGTTGATGAACTTGGAATAGAAATGATAGGAATAGCAGCAAAGCTTGCTAGACAAACCATACCAAGTATTTATTTCTCTTATCTTTGTGCAATTTCCCAGCAAACACAGAACGTTAGGCAAATGTGGGAGACACGTGTAAGTAACCTTCCCTAGCGTTACAAAATAACGTTATCTAACGTTACTCAGGATGGGGGCAATAACGTTATCTAACGTTACCATGGTAACGTTAGGTAACGTTATTGTAACGTTATCTAACGTTACAAAAAATTTACACCTAACCTAACCAAAAATAACTTAACCTAACCTAACCTAATCAAAAATAACATGCATAGTAACATGATATACATGCACCTCATGTTGTTTTAACGAACCTTAATTAAAGCCACTGCATAACGACTATAGTCCCTTCTCTCTGAACTTCAACAGCTCCCAAGTGAAAGAGGAAATCAGCTTCAAGGTATATGATGGTAATTAATTAAAGAAAAAAAAAAGAGTGAAATAAGTCTTCTTTTTTTTTTCTTCTAAAATACAGAGTGGGCCAAAAGTGGTCTATCTAATCCATGTTAACGATCTAAATGCTTTCCAAAGGTGCGCATCACATTTCTGAGAAAGTGTTACAAAACAGATCGCAGTGTAAAATTGCACAAAGATAAGAGAAATAAATACTTGGTATGGTTAGTCTAGCAAGCTTTGCTGCTATTCCTATCATTTCTATTCCAAGTTATAACTATATCATGGCAGTGTTGAGAGTATTTCGTCACAAGAGGCGCGCAGTGTTTTGCAGTACTCGTAGCTTATGCGGCTGCCTTTGAGGGGCCCCGGCCAAGAGTCCGCTTATTATGACGGTCAACACGACAAATAAACCACAACATAATTAAAGATCACGATGTTTAACACTGGTAAAGGAAGGTTAATTTAAAACGCTGTGTCTGTAAAACTTTTCATTCATTCATAATTTTCATTTAAAAAAAAAAAAAAAAAAAAAATGAAACCACTTAGTAAGCAGATGCAGATGTCATGAAAGAAAATTTGAGACTGGGCGAGCAAGATCGACTGGTCACTTACCGATGAATTGCGCAGATGAAAAAACTGTCCACTGAGACTGTCCACCTGTATCAACTAAATGATGGATGGCCGCAAGAGCATATTTCTTATAAAACCTTAGGGTTTTAGACTATGCATGTTGCCAAAGGGAAGGATTTGTGTCATTTAAGCAAGCATACAACTTTTTTAACGAAATTCTGAGATCAGAAATTCCACGTATAAACTACGTATGGTGAGCATTCTAAGATCATGCGTATACTGATTATAATAACTAAATTTTATCGGCGTTTAATTTAAGTGCAGCATAGCGAATATTCATTCTATTTAAAATTTAATCCTGACACCAGTCACACTGAACTTTATGCTGAAGCATTACGACTGATCTAATATTACGTCATTTAAGATATAATAAAAGAGTAATGCATTAAGAGTCTCGTCAAATAATGGGCACGCAATTTTGCGTTGAATCTCTTGGAGACAATGAGGTACCAATTGTCCTAGCTAATACGGATGAAAAGCAGCAAAGCTTCTCTTGTAGCCAGCGGTTCAATTATAATGCGCGTGTCTTAACGGTTGTTGTTCCATGAGAAACGCATGGACGGAATGGGAAGGGTCACATATTATAATCTTCTTCAGAAGCGTAATTTTCTGACACTGTGTGGGGGTGGGGGCTGAGTGGGCAATTACCCCAAGGGAGAGCGCCCCTTACATCGACCCCAACTATACCCCATTGATAATTCATCTCATCGGCCTGTCTATTTCTGCCTTACGTAACAATATATTGATCGAATCAGTGGATGTTCCAAGCATGCAAGGTACGTAAAACAGAGGATTTCCCGATTTCCTAGTTTATTTTATATATTTGTTGCATTTTAGTGCGTAAATATTGGTTGAATATTCAGTTCAACAAAAGAACGTTATGCGTGGTGGAAGCGGCTCTTTTGATCATCAGTACCGGAGTGTGGTATGGATATGTCCGAGAAAACAGCCATCAAAACGAGTATCAGGCCCTGGATTTATATTGCAATCCGGTGCAAGACACCACTGCGAATAATTCAGCAAAGGATTCATGCCAGGATCAATGTGAGATCTTTTTTAGAGATAAATAATAACTTCTTTTTTCATTTAATAATTGGACTGGAAAAAAAAACATGCAAAATTTTTATTTAATATTATTGCATTACGTAGTCCGTGATCGCATTCCAAGTCAACAGCAGCTAAAGTTTTACAACAACACCGACCAAATATTCTACAACCGAATGCCAAAATGCGGCAGTGAGATGACCATGACGTTGCTAAGGAATGTTGCTAAGAAGAACCACTGGACTTACCCTCCTGAGAACAAGCGCATCTGGACAATCACCAAACAGGGTCACCAGTACTGGGTGGACAATGAAAAAGTGGTACTGTTCACATGCATAATTCTGTGCTATTTGCTAAATGAGACGTCTTCAGTTGAAGGAGATCAGTCATTTGACCATGGACCACAAGAAGCCGATGCTCTTCAGCTGTCATCTGTATTACACAGATTTCTCCAGGTACCGAGCGATACTTGTTAAAGTAGCGTCTGTGTGATATTATTGCAGACTGTGGAGCAAGAAGTCGCTGCCAACCTACATCAACATCATTCGGAATCCTCAAGACAGACTCATCTCTCTCTATTATTACTTTAGATTTCACCCTGTGCAACGGCGGAAGAAAATGCCGATAGCACTCCGAAAGATGGTCAGTGAGCTTAGCCATGTACTCAACGCATTCCTTATCACAAAATTGCGTGTGTCATGACCGACACTCTGCCTATTTCGTATGCGATATTCAAACTACACACGATGGCAAACGTTCTTCATAGCACCATACGTATTGAGTGTACGTCAGTATATCCAATTCTGAATATTCAAATTCCAAAGCAATTTCAGCAACGCATGAAAAACATCTGACATATACTGGCATTCCTGTTCAGTTGCACACAAAAAGGAGCGTTTTGCAGTATTATTTATTATAATTTATTTATTATTTATTATTTGCAGTATTATTTATTCATATCTCTAGTTTCACTAAACCTACATGCATGCCATGTTAACCTAGATTTTTATTTGTATATACATATAAATTATAGGGTTTATAACTTTGCTTTAATAGTAGATAAAATAAGTGATCATAGATAGAAGTATTATGGCATAATAAGTTCACCCAGTATAATGTAACCTATCAACGAAGTTGAATATAAAGAAGAAGAATATAAAGTTCCATTATCAAAAAGTCCAGTATACTTTCAGACATATGACACGTGTGTGCGAATGGAGCTACCAGAATGCACCGCGCCCAATCCGGAAGGTTTCTGGACGATGGTGCCCTACTTCTGCGGTCACGACCCCATATGCAGGTGATTCTACCTTTAATTAATGGCCCTTATAATTAATGGCCCTTATAATTAATGGCGCTCTATAAACAGGACTCCAAGCCGAGATGCCCTGGATAGAGCGAAAGCTAACATCGTATCGAACTACGCCGTAATTGGACTCACCGAGGACATGGAAACATTCACACGAGTTCTTGAGAACGTTATTCCCAAGTATTTCAGAGGCATGACTGACCTCTACAGACAAATGGCAAGTGAGTACTGTTCAACGTAATTCATTGTGGTGTTTGCATAATTTTTATTCGTTACCCAATCGAATCTAAGTAAAAGAATAATCTAGCATCAGCATGATAAACAAGTTGTGTGTATATTCTTACAGAAAATTACAAAGCAAGCGTCAACAAAAACACTTATCACAAAGTTGAACCTCTACAAGAGACGCTGAAAATTATGAAACCGCGTCTACGTCTCGAAGTTGAATTCTATGAATTCGTCAAGTCTCGATTTTACAGCCTTGTCGAGTATCTCAAGTGTCAGGGGATTGAAATATGACAAAGCACCGAAAGTTGCTTCTATTATATTATCAGCCCTATTTCATGATCGTCTGATGTCTCGATGGCTATAAAATGACTTTTGACATAAGGAACTTTTGCTAATATGCAAAGAAACAAAATATCATAATTGTCCCGGAAATTGACCTTGTTTGCTCAAATTTGGTGACAAGGAGAGCACATGAGTGAGTTCGTGCTCGAATTTCAGACTGGGAGATTATCGTGACTCACGGCATCACAAACTACGTGATCATGTTTAGAGTCTCTGTTAATTAAATTATTAAAACCATGTCCGGTGCACATGCATGAAATCACATACAAACGAGGTATCGATAAACGAGCAACACATTATTATCTCGCATCACCAATTTCATAGGTTTTTCCTTTCCTTGTACCTAGTACTCAGTGAATTACACGTGAACACGAGACATTGTACGTTATAGTATTACGGCTGTGACCGGCATTCACAATTCTGGTGCCTGCTGTGACAAAGGCACAGTGTACCAAACCAATACACACAAACCCTACTTATCAAACGGGATATTAGTCCGAGGCATTTACAAATAAATTAAAGATACTCGACGAGTGAAAGTTATGTTCAGAAGCACAGTCTATGCATCCGTTTGCATTCACTATCCCAATGAGTTTGATGAACTCTCCACCCCACCCATTTATTAAAGTATATTCATACGATTATGAATCTTGAAGGAGAAGTGGTGGTCAAGTGGTTAGCGTGCTCTCCTCGAAAGGGCTTGGTGCTGGCCCCTAGAGGTTCGAAGCCACCACCAACCTCATGCCGTGGGTAAGGCACTAACTCCTGCTTACAATGGCACTCTCGGCGCTGCACTGTGGCGACGGATGGTGGAGGATTACGTTGCTACTATCTTCCACCGTAAACACATCTCCTTACGTACTATTATGAATAAATTCATTTTATTTTGTATTTATTAATCTCTCCACGGCGATAGTGAACACTCTTTGGGGATTAACCTAGTGTTTATTCTTTTGGATAGTTTGCGAATGATACCAATTGTACAAGGATTAACAAATCGACATTACTTATGCTCTACAACAGTCTCATACTGCCTTACCTAACATACTGCGACATGATATGGGAAAAATTTGCTAACATACTTAATCGACTCTTGATTATACAGAAAAAAAGCCCTCCGCCTAATCGACAATGCTCCCTTCCTAACCCACACTGCGCCACTGTTTTATGAATGCTCTTTGTTAAATCTTCGCAACCTGTGTATTTATCGTAGCACTATATTTATTTTCAAGTTATCTCACCATATGCTGCCTACTTTTGTACCTCAATGTTTTCGTCTTAATGCTTTGGTAACATTGAGATACTTTGGTAAAGTTACTGTATTCCTCTGTCAAACATCTTTATGACAAAAATCTCTCAATTTTAACTTTGCACAATTGTATAATAATATTCTACAGCCATCATTACTTTTAGATTGACACTCAGTAGAAAAAAAAATCCAAAAAAATCTAATTATAGTATCTTAATTGCTAAATACGTATAATATTTTCTTCTTTTTTTTTTTCCATTCGTATATATTTCTTTATCTTTTTTGTGTTTGACTCAATATTCCTATTTTCACATTTCTTATGTTCTTTTGATGTGGCACAAAAGCGATTTCGCTACAGTCACTACATTATTATTGCACGTTTGTTCGTTTGAATGAATATTTTTTATTTTATTTTATTTTATTTTATTTTATTTTTTTTTGTAACAGAAAATTTGACCGAATGCCCAGACACAAGATACCATGCATCCATCTAAAAGTATTCATTACTTCAAATTTGTCGATTATAAACATTTAGCAAGATCGATTGTTTGAATCAATTAGCTTGATTGCGAGTGGATAGAACTTGTTGAACTGGAATTTCAACGTGACCTGACGCACATACATCGCAGCACTGAGACAATTTAGTCTAATTAGCAGGTAACCACAATGATGTTGGCCATTTTGCTTTGTCCAACGTCTCTGTCAAAGTTATGACGTCACCAACCATCATCCACTTCTCTTCAGACATCAGTGATTATTAGTTTGCAGTGAATTGAAAAGATTCTGTTATCATCGTCCATAATGCAGTTTTGGTTTGCGTCAAAAACTGGAAAACAGGAAACATTTATATGCAATAGTGCTACTTAATGATTGTGGCATGGTAACAGAAGAGCTCCACCATTTCAGACGTTTTGAGATCAGAATATAATTATTTCAACTGCGCGCCCTCATCAGACAAACTGAATGCTATGGGTTAGCTTCACCCATTTATCGAAAAGAGAAACCTGATTGAATATGTATCACCACATTGAAAATTGAAATATAAAGAAACCTCTCCATGAGTTGCTAAATATTCGTTGGTGGGGATTTGAGCATTCAACCTACAATTTGAAAAGCCACAAATACAATGAGAAATAAATCATGAAGTATTTAAAAGGCTCGTTTAATAATAGGAGTTTAGTATTCATGGTAAGTTACATTATCAAAATTGTAGAAAATGATCGTCATAATTATAGATGGGTCTTGAACTCTAAACATAATTCATAAGTTTACAACAGAAATCTGAAATACAACTAATAGCTGCTTTCATCCTTGTGAAGTCACAACACCTCAGCTGCTTGCATTTGCAACAATTATGAAAGTGTAGAAGCTGGATATCTAGTCCGACACCTTGCATCAGTGCAGCATAAAACAGAGCATTGAACAGTGTAGTGGAAAGCACCAATGGTTGGATTTATCGATATTTGCGGTATTGCGGTAGGTAAGTAAGACAGATAAACTCGCCTTTGTCTGAGCCATACTTCTGTGAAGTCTGCTTGTTTCTTTATTGTGCCTACTGTATCATTGCAACATAAGCAAGTGAACCTATTTAATTCGCAGCTGTTGAATCTGAATGGTGGCACTGTTCTCGATGGTTGAACCGCAAAAAAAAAAAAAAAAAAAAAAAAAAAAAAAAAAAGAGATCTGAGAAAAAGAAACCCACTTGGCATGACTGTAAGTCGTTGTAGATCTGGAAAGGACTTGATTAATAATCTGCGAAGGCCTCCACGATGCTAGAATGCTACATCAATTAGCCGGGATGTGGGGTGGTTGCCTTTGCTTTGCACTACTCACACTTCTCTATAGCTCCAGGGCTATTAATGGAATGCTGTCTCGTTAACATATGATGTGCATTGAGTTCTGGTCAATGATAGTTACTGCCACGGATGCTCAATTTTGCAGAATCTTTGGTCGCAATTTACCGAGATCAGCGTTCTAGTGAAATAGCAATACCAGTACATGTAGTCTGGGTATCTGCCATCACACAAAACATACATACATACACGCTGGTGTCGTTACCTTGATTGCTCATAGCTAAATGGGTGACGTTTAGGCATATCGCCCAGTTCCTTGTAAATTAGTATACTTAATTGAGCCCTTGAACGATGTACTCATGAGTCATGATTCAAGCTTTTTGCTTTGCTCCTGTAAGTTTATTTTTCTCAGTGGAAGTTTGGATAATATAATAATTAAATAATTATTCGTTGATTCCCATCCACTGCTGTGCATTAATTCACGTGGCAATAATTAACGAGTATTTCTGGCGTTGCGCAATTCCATTGAACCCCAAGAGTAAACCATCGCAGTCGGCTGACTGTGAGGGACACACTGCTTGCATCATGCTCAGGATGGTCAATTTGGAAATCCATAATGCATATCTGTTATAATTGGATATATTTTGGCCGTTATTATAAGAACCTTGTAATATCCGTTTGGAATAGCCCCACTCGTGCAATAACCATTTGTAAAGCAGGTTGCGTAAACTATTAAGAGGACGCTGTACCGAGGGAGGTCCAAAAGGACACGTTGTTGAGGTCATTCGTCTCGCAGAGGTTTCTAAGGACCTGCAAAGAAAACGATTCATGGATTTTCCTTCTGCAAATGGCCCGAGTAACCCTAGATGAAAACTCATTTCTGCATTCACATTCGTCGCCCCATTCCCCAATACAAACATATGGCACAGGACCTTTCCATTCGCCAGTCATCATAATTGTCCCTCGAAGTTTCCACAAGGGTTCACTTAGTGCTTTGTGTCTACCATGCTTCATTACCACGGTGGCACAATTTGAATCACAACGATCTATACACCGGATGGTATTTTAACTACTTAACCTAAAAAAAAAAAAGAAAATGGCGTCATTCGGTAGGTTTGAAGTCTAATTAAAGCGTGGTAATATTTGCATCACAAAATTAGTAAAATTAAGCATGTTCATTGGACGTTACCTGAGGTACGCTGCCGGTGTACCTGTTCTACATCTAGCATGCCGGCTGCAGAACATCATCAATAACCAACATTTGCTCGACTGATCTACTTTCACCTTCCAGGCATCTTGACAGGAAGCGCAAAACTGAAGAAACGTGAGCTCCATTCATTGACAATTAATTAGCAATAATTATAAATGGATTCGTCTCTAATGCGAGAGATCTCTTGATTGAAACGCTCACGATTCTCGGTTCAATCAGGTTGCGTGACCTACACATGCAATATGCGTCAGCACTTGAACGAAACATGCACGTGTGTAAGCTGGACAGAAGTGAATCCAGCACCAATGTCCTTTTCCATGGTGTTCTTGTTGTTCTTGTGTAACGGTGTCTTCCATCTACACCATGGAGGTGAGTGCACGTTGAATAAGTTACATGCTATGGAAGCTAAACCATGTAACAACATATTTTAATCATTCACATGATGAGCACAATATCCTTCCTTACCAAATGCACATCTCAAAATATCAATTGGTTTGGCCAACATGCCTTGGGCCAGAGCACTCACCTTTACAAAGTTCTTTGATCAAACGGTCAACCCCGGAGTAATTCTCTTACTTGGATTACTGAATGATCCTAGAAATGTCAGCAATATCCTCAGGTTAAAACACCTGAGAGGTAGCACAAACATGTACGTGTATTGCTTCTCTGTTGTGCAAAACTTGAACTTTTAATTTAAAGATTAAATTCCTAATGCATGTTGGGTTTTTCTTTGTAAACCTATATTCAATTGCCAAAACAGACGAAGCACAGAAGGTGGTATCCATAATGGACTATGCTTGTACGTTAAATGATCAATGTAGTTTTAAAGTGTCAGTTGCACATAAATCACATCTTCCATTAGCTAAGATAGACTCAGAGATATTTCTCTTGGAGACCATGAATCATGGTGCCTGGCATGAGACATGAGTGTGGCTTAGCGAACACTGTGAGTAATCAGCCCACAGAGGTGCTTGCGTGGCACGTCATAGGGGCTCGACTCGAAGCTTTGATCTTTATCGCACGAAGGGGCCTTCATCCGGAGCCACTTCGTGATTTAGGATTCTGACGAATTAAAAACTTGTGAAGATCAAAGATGATAGGTAGGTGGGATGTATATCGTAACAAAAATGCATAGCTGCATTTCATTTGTAACACGGATTAGTCACTTGAGAATGTATATCATCACCCAGTTTTATTAGTGATTGTTTCAGTTACAACAATGATTATTTGAACTACTGGAATGGAAACTAAGCACAAAACAAGAGCACCTATAAGGGTTTCTATGGCAACCGAGATGGATCGTTCAGAGCAGGACAGGTGAGCCTTTGCTTAGATATGAAGTCCAGTAAAACACGTGAAAGGAAACAAAGAGAAAAGGAAAGAGAGCCCTCGCAGTCCGATCTATGCTGCTGACACTGTTCACTCGCTGAGTACTCTGCAGCAGTTTCATGGTTCGGTAATGGGAGCTACCGATGAGGCAGTGCCAGAACTTTGATAGGCAGCTCTCCTTTGTAATCGGTGTCACGTGTGAAGGAAGCTGTGCAGTGGTTGAGATGCGTTGGTGGGGGTTGCGCCTGCGCACTGGTTGCTGCGTGTGAACCGGTCGCTGAGGGTCACCGTTGCGTGGCGCTGCTGAAGAATCAAGGTCGCTGCCATCTTGGTGGTTAGCGGAACCGTTTTGGTGATTCTGTTGACGCCGCAGTTTTTGAATCGAGATGCGCAGTGAGCGACGCTTTCGAGTGAAGCGTCTTTCCTGTAAAATTGATATACATTTATACAAGGTACTAAGTGTGTGATATATTGAATCAGATTGATTAAAATAAAATAAATAGAATGAACTTAAAAGCACAACACCGACGTCATTTGCCTTAGCATGCTCATCATCGTCTCCGGTGTCATGTCCATCGCTGTCATCGTCGTTTTCGTCTTCATCGGATGTTTCATCAGGAACGATGTAAACCTCTCCACTCCCATGTTTAGTAAAGAAATGAACTCCTGCGAACTGAATGATAGCCGCCAAGACGAAAGCGAAGCAAACACCGACAAAGTAGTCGAGAGCTGTCGAGTAGGACACTTTGGGCAGGTCACCGCGGTTGTCGATTCCGACAAATGCCATCGTTAGCACAGTTGTTATACCTGCACCATGAAACACTTACATTGAGATAATCCAATATCAGGTATACTGACCGAGTGCAATGCGGTCAGCGGTGGCTTCTCTGTTAATCCAGAATCCAACCCATGAAATAATGACGAGCAGACTGCACGGCACGTAAAGGTTAATGAGGAAATATCCCATGTGACGACGCAGGACGAAATTGGCCACCAGGACAGTGGAACCCTCATCTGAAAAAGAAATAATTCACTCAATTTGCATGCATAAGGAGTGTTCTGACCTCCAAACTTAATATCGGTTTCATTGTGGGCGGGTGATTCAATGAGGTCGAATTGAGACATTTGCATATCTGCTGCTAACTTTATCGATGCATCAGGACCGTATGTCCACACGTACTGCACGTCAGACGAAGTGTATCCATCTGTAAATTCAAGATTAAGCTAAGTTTAGGGTGAGAGGAAAAACTTACGGCTGCCAAACTTGAGAGGACATGATTGTGTGTCCATCGGAAAGTTTTCCAGGTGCATTGGGCAGCTAGCTTTGATGGTCAGTCTGAAAGTACTCTTAGTTTCTAGTTATCACTGACACACAATGACCATAGCAAACCCTATAAAGGGATAATAAAGAGAATTGCTGCAGAGAAAAAGAGATAACCCCATAATTGAATTTCCTCCGGGGACCACGTTGGTGAGACGCCAAGTTCACTAAACGATACACTCTGCTCCTGTGTGACTCAAGCGTACCTCATGCTGTAGAGGATGCGGCCATCCCGATTGATGCGCAGCAGTTTGTTTGGCGTTGTGACCGTGTGCAGATGCGACCGGCGACCGTTGAAGAAGCTCGTGTCTGGTTTCCAGATCTTCTCCAACACGTAAACGCTGACGTTGAGCGTGCGCAGTGGGCTGTCGTTGCGGAACATGAGGCGGGTGTCCACCCAGCTCTGCCTGAAGTAGCAGTCCAATTGGTACGCCTGCAATGATCTCATGCTGCACCATCAGCTAAACAAATCATGCCACTGACCATGTCTGTCTCAGAAATTGGACCCATACTGCGTACATTAATGTTCACATCCACCACCGTTGGCCGACCTACTCTTGATTAATCATTGTGCTAGCATGATCAACCGCATATACTGACCTCCAAAACCAGGTCGCAACCGACTGTCGTACCCCTGGAGAAGCTCATCCAGGAGTTGCGTCGTATTGTCCACCATGTGGGCAGCAGTAGCCGACGCAGAGGTCCATCTGAATTAAAAATAATCCTCATCATACAAGACTTGAATATAATAATAGACTACTATAACTCCCCAAAAAGTAGCATTCAATTTGGAGGGCCATCTGTCATCTAACAAACACGTGGCTCTCGATTAGGGAACGGTATTACTGTTGCGAGCATTTTTCTGTTGCAGAAAAAGTGAGCACATGCTGATATGAAGTGCATGAATTGATGCTCGATAGCACATCTTTCTTGATGCGTGTACAGGAATTGCTATCAATCATCTTGGCATGAAGCACTGTATTGCGACCAGAATGGCAAGAATAATGAGTTGGGTTGTGCCCTTATCAATTTAAATAGACCTCTGGTAGCTGTAAATGTCCACCACGTGCGTCAGCTTATATCAGTGCTATGCATGATAATTACAGTTCTAATGTTACCCGGGCCTACTATATCTAATTGATCTAATGTGTCTGAGCCTTTTTATGTGTAATGCTATAATTTATTCCCTCATAGCGCTCATAATTTGTCTGCAACGGTCATCAAGAGACTTGCTTGGTACGAAAGACACTTTTGTGGACACAGCTCCGAGCCATATTCCTCTTTTCAATGCAATTGCACCTATTTGACCCCTCGGAACCCCATTCGACACATTCCAATTTCCCGATTTCCATTGTCTGCTCTCTCGCTCTTTTCCCAAATGAAATCTGTTCTGTCAACTGATCAGTGCACCCTTGCCTTCTAAACTTCCACGACATCCCAGCAAGACAGAGAAATTAGCTCCAAGTTGTTTTTTTTTTGCAATCAATAATTGACAATTTGTGATGTCAATACAATCATTATGGGTATTTGTTGTGGCAGGTGGCTCTCATTGATGATCAGGGCTCTGTCAATAATCTCACACCTCGTCCAAGGAAATAACCTTGATTGGATCCATATTTGATTAAGCTTAACGGCTTAATAAAATAAGGATCCGTGTGACAGGGTCAGCTAACAGAATGTAATTCATCATTCCAAGCAAGTAAACGGCAAATGGATGAATGCAATAATTAACATTTCAAAAATGCAAGCTTCGTATGATTCAGAGCGATGTGATAATGCCCTCCATAGTCTGGCAGACTATTGATTTGTTCTAAACTAGGTCTGTCAACCAAGTTGATTGTGGCAGATTTAGAGCTTTCTAGATATCTGCCAGTGAATGAAGAGAAAGGTATGTCATCTCAGGCTATAGATATGTTATTGCTTAAGTTATTGCTTAAGCATAATTTGAACCTTGGTTAACTTCGTAGTTCATATCCCTGGAGATGCTCATTAGCACAACCATCTTTTGTGTTAGCCAGCGTTAATAAGCAATTCGGCAATACCACCACTCAACTTAAACGTCGCTGAAAATATAATGCATGTTGTCCTAATTGGAACTATATGTATACTAGGAGTGAGCCTATCTTTGGAGGCAATTGACGCAGGGTTGGTTATTTGTGTACATGTGATAAGGTAAGTTATAATGTACTTTATATTCCAGTCCATCCATCAATGATTCAATATTAGAAGGTGGAGATGCATTTCTTTTATCGATGTCAAGATTATGATCGGCTTGGCTGCATCCCTTCTTCAGTGCCAAGCATATTTTTAGTATATGACACACCCAATGCTCGACTGTAGTTATGAAGCACTTGATATAACCCCATCATCATAATCATCATCATCATAATGTACCTGGCACGTTACTGATGTATCTTTGTGACAATAAAACGTTATTATTATTCCTCATAGTTCTCACAGTTTCAAAGTAAGAATTAAACATGTAATGTGCCCACTGCCAATGACACTGATTGGTTGGAGACCCATAGAATTTATGTCTAAAGTACAATTGTACATAGTACATTTCTTCAACTTGTATGAACATGAAATGTGCCTTAGGATATCAGCCGTTCATTTATGGTAATTGGTGGCAATATCTTCCAGATAAGATATCACCTGTTTGAAGTAGTATAATAGCTATTTAATCACCGGCAGTCCTCCCATGCACAAGATACGCTACTTCCTTTGAGCTATAATGACATATCAAATCCTACTCAGTTATTACAGAGGAAAAATTTGACCCGCCCACAGCGATACCACATGACCGCTATTGGTCAAGCTGTATCGCAGTTGCTTGTCATTGTCAGCAATGGCATGTAGAATTCCTTGATCTTGGGCGACTTAAAGGGATCTAAGTAATGATCCACGATGAATGAGAACCGGATCTCGGACCCCATCTGTCAACTGAATCGCAAAACATAAAACGGAAAGATGGAAGGATAAAACATAACTCATTAATGAGTGACGTGAAGGCTGTAAATTTAAATTATTATGGCACTTCAACCACTTGTGTGAGTGCGCCTAGAGGATTACCTGTGAGTTAATAATCTATACCTGCACTTAAACACAGAAAGAGCTTACGTAAATCATCCCTCGCAATGGTGCACCTAGGCCTAAGGGTTGGTAATAGAGAAAGGACATTACATTTATATTATTCATTGGGATTGCCTTGCGCAATTATATTTGTTTGTGGTCTTTTCACGACATCTTACAGTTTCACAAAATCGAACTGCATCGAAACATGATTCGGAAAGGTTTAATTCCGAAGATGATATATGCATGCAATTATAGATTTATAATGATTTGTTGTACTTTACAGAACAATTATCACCAACAGAGCTGCACAATAACAAACACAATTATTAATATTATTACTCACCTGAAGACGAATAGCACGCATATCCACGTTGTATCCATGGCAACAACAGCGCGTCTTCGCGTAGCCAAGCGCTCCGTCTCACTATACCTAGCCGACTGCTGCCCAAGCAAGCCCCGACTCAATAATCGAGCGTCCTATGCTTCGAAGCCCAACTGACTTAATTGATCCGTTGTCTAAATGAACAGTCAAGGACCCGAAGGAAACACAAGCATTTGTTTCATGATGTGTTTATGTATTATAGTTTCACTTAGGAGATTCCTCGCTCCAGGTGGCGACACGGGAGGCCTAAACATCAAATAAACCAACAGTGTTTGCGTAAGACTCTGATGATACCCCAGTGCTCTGTTCTGTTTCACTCGCGTCTAATAGTCCCTGTGTGAGACCGTCAAGTGATTGTGTTGGGGCTTGGGGTGCACCTATCTGCTCCTTCTCAATCAGCTCACGATATCGCAATGCGTATGTACGCGTAAATGTTTACTGAAGCTGTTGATTTTGATCCAATTATTCCTAGTGCAGATTTGCTTCTATTTGCTTTACTTCTTGTAGCGTTTTGTTTAGCTTGTCTATGGCTTATTTAGCTCTATTGTTCATCCTTCTCATTCTCCTTCAAATGATCATCCATTTTGTCTTTGTGTTTCTTCTCGAAATAATATATAAGTGTGTATAGTCCATCTAACATCTGGAGTGTAACCTTTTATGAATGCGTTTTAGTTCAATACCCTTAAATTAACGATGCCTGGTGCCCTCTTTAGAATATTCATCCAATTAAAGATAACAAAAAAATTACAGATTTCTCTGTAAGAGGCCGTACAGAACGCTGTAATCTGGATGTCATTTGCATTGCAGCTAGACTGGACACCAAGCAATGGCGCAATATCTCGCTAGAATGCAAGTTTTCATGGGAGTAATGCCCTGTAGCATGTACAACTACTTTGAATAATTATATTATTATATAATTATCATTATCAATTATTGATAATGACCTCTTTGTGAACCAAGCCTATAGCGATGTTTGATCCGGGAATTAGGTTGGTCTTACAACTGGGGTACCGTGTGATGTGATATAACCGATCAATCGATCAAAGTACAAACATAATCAGCTTCTGAGGTATAAGGGGGTGGTAATTAAGTCAGAAATGAATTGTTCAGATTTTTTTTGTTTTGTTCCAAAATGCACTTCTGAATGTATTTTTTCCAGAAACAAGTTGCATGTCTTACCCGATTCAATCAATGGCTTTGATTGCGCGATTCATGTATTCGCCTTCCATTGCATTTGCAGGTTACTTCTTGAACAGATTCTGCCATATCAATTATTAAAATTATATTATTGATTGCATTTGGTAAATCTCACAGATAAATAATTCGGTCTAATTATGTAAAATTTTTCTGTTTAAGTACAAAATTTAATACATATTTTGGGGTTTTTCACTGAGCTACTGAACTGAATGTAATCTATACATCCACTGTCACTTCCATAATGTGAATCGTGACTCAAAGAGAAAACCCCGTTTAAACAAAATATTTTAGATATCGTTGCTATGGCGACGGTGCATATAATCTTAAATATTATTATACATATTATACATGCAGTGTTTATTGTATGAAGTGATCTTCTACTACGAAAGCAGCGATAGTGTGCATGTCAGTACTCCGTTTACTTCTTTGAATGTGACAACATTCCGCTCCTCACTGTTGGTTTATGGGGGGGGTCAAGCACATAGGGGAATACAAGTAAGACAGGTATATTTAAAATGACTGTTAGAATATGGGTATTCGTATCTGAAAAGGTTTTCTGACAAAGAAAAGCCACCTAGCATTTTCATTTTGGGTATTACTGATGATTTCCCGAAGGAAAGTGCTCCGAATACAGCAGCTGTATAGGGAGTCACTTGGTTTCCTGCAACAGTTATTATTATTATGGACACTTGTCTCCACTGGGGTGGCAAAAAAAAAAAAAAAAAAAAAAAAAAAAAAAACGAATGTAATATGTTGATTACCCGATGCATAAGATTATGTAACTGGCAATCTGACAAACCAAGAATCCTCAGCGTGATATTGTGTCGCATGGCAACCAGAAGCAGGCGATTTTATGTAGTGACATAAGGGGCAAAATATCCACAATTGAATTGTGTATTAGAACAATGGGGATGTGAAACTTTGCTACAATCAGAACAAGAGCGTCCTGATTGCTTCGAAGCAAGGCTTCATTGTGTCGACAGGCTAGTCTACAATCTGCTGAACCTTTCGTCCGCACGTAACTGTGATTGTTGGGTCAATAAAACTTGCATCTCTTCACATAAAATAGAACCTCCTACTCGGCCTGATGCTCTCTTGAGGGCCTCCGTAAACTCTGTTATATACAGCATTCACTTGGAAAGTTCTGGTTTATCTGAGATGCATTGCTGAGATTTGATATTAGGATTGTGGGTATTTTCAGCACTACGTCACCTTAAAATACATGTATTCCAAATAATTATGAATGGTTCTCCATGTTTACAGTAAAAACAAACTTATTGTAGAGCTGAATCTCTAAATTTCCCTCGCGCTTATGGATGACCTTCGTATCCTCGTACTGGACATGATCAATTGACTTCTTGACCTCCCCGGGAATCGGCGCATACAATATTATGCTATACTGAGCGGCCTTTTGAACATAACCTCAAATCAATCTTCTGGCCAGTACGGATTGATTTTAATTTTAATAAATAATTTCGGTTCAATAGACATTATTATTGGGAAAAAATGTAAGTATATAAATACATAAGTAAGCATACAATAAAGTAATTTATTAAAGGCTTTCCGTGAATTAAAAGTACTTAGTCTGGAGATGCACGCTTCAACTTTTGACCCTTCATAATTACTCGATTGAGCGCATGAAACCAGAACTGTTGTGAATTTGAACATCAATAGCGTCAGCTCTTGTTACTCCAATTAGTATTTCATTGAAGAGGCAGCGCAACGACAAGCAACAAATGCCTCTGCCAATCGACTTAGCACTCACTAAGCCGGCTCACTGCAGGGTCACTCGGTGCTGAGGTAATTACGATGGTTCTATAAGCAATCAAGTAGATTGTGGTTGTGTTGTGTTGGGTTGGGTTGGGTTGGGTTGGGTTGGGTTGGGTTGGGTTGTGTTGGGTTGGGTTGGGTTGGGTTGCCATTTTAACGAATTTCGCCAACCTAGCTTAGAAGAATTTTCGTTATGTTCACTTTTTTTCTCTCTTGTTTATTTTTCTCTCTCTCCCTCTCTCTCTCCCTCTCTCTAAAAATTGATTCTCAACTGATTCTCTGCGAATCGCTCCGGAATTGTGAGACTTCCACCTGTGCTCGATTCAGACATTTTATTTTATTTTATTTTTGAGCGAAGAGGGTGTAATTTAATTGGTGCTGGAAAAAGAAATTTACCAAAAGGAAACTATAAACAAGATAAAATTAGCTGATCAAGAAACATTTGATTATCCAGAGGATGCACAAGAATTTCAATGACTCTCGTAACTATGAGGTCACGTGACTCTGTGGTCGCGTGGCTCTAATGCTGACTGATGGCAGCATCTAACAGCAGATGCTTGGGAAGGACACGGCAGAGGGATGTGCTGGGTTTTCCTCGAGGGAAACACGACATGCATCATGCAGGCGAAATGCCATGCCCTCTCTGAGGGTTAAGAAGGGTTGGAAATAATCACAGAAAGCAGCTAAAAGGTGTGGCCAGAGTTATGCAGGGCAAAGTGGGAATAATTTGTTGCTGGAGGAGGGACTATAGTGTATAAGACACAATGTATATGAAGTTACCAACACTATGTTGTGATAATATTTACCACAATGAACGAAGAATCATTGAATACATGATGAGCACATCAAAAATAGATACATGGGCTATAAATCTAAAAGATAGTTATCTGGGTTTTGGGGGAAGTTTTCATTCTTCTCACTTTTGAACTTGCCATCTTTCGTTTAGTTGTTGTTTACGGACGCCAGAAGGTCCCCCGAGTCACAAGCCGAGTCCAACATTGCACATAGAACCGTTCTAAATGGATTCTTCCTGGAACGGAGCAAATCGGGGCGAGATCATCTCTCGAGGGAAAAGTCTCCTTTCTCTTTCCTACATTCCACTATGCGAAAGAATCTTGCTTAGCTAGTGTGTATGTGAAGGCGAAATACTCTAAACATTGAAATTATTCACTCGGTAAGCGTTCTTCTTTTATATCAACATCCATTTCACTCGGTGACATTTCCTTATTTGGACCAGGAAATCGATCACAATATTATTTGGAAATACGACCATATCAACGAATATAAAAAGCAAGAGATAAAAACTAAAATACGAGAAAATTTAATTGTGCGTGGGAATTGCCTTGTAGCATATCGTTTTGCGTTCGTTCCTCTCCAAACAAAAATTGAAAGATTATTAACGATGAAGACATAATCCACGTATGTGCAAAGCGAGTTTTATCTTGGAAAAAAAAAGGGAAAATGTCTGATAAACCAATCTCCATAATTGACACGATTTCAGCTATAAAAATTCCACAAATTGCATTTGCTGAAGGCGAGGGGACACTTTGATACATTAGGCATCATTACTGCAATCCAATGACGTCGAGAGATAGAATGAATGACGTTAAGAAGATTAACTCACTTTTCTTTAAAACAGCTAAATGTATAAATTTAGATCTTTATGAATTATTCATATGATACATTACACTGATATCTTTTATTGAACGTGAAAATTTGTTCATTCGGGGAGTACGATATTAATTTCACATCAATCCACATTTTCTTTGGTCGTCTCATTTGTGTCAGTTTTATCCCATTTGCTCCGCATTGTTTGTTAACCGTTGGTGTTGCATCTTGTGTAAAATTATATTGTGTATGCTTTGTTAATAACTGAAATTGTCCAGTCTACGAATGTGTAAATGCCACCTTGATAAACAAATGTAATTGTACAGTTCCTATACTGAAAACTACAGAAGCAAACATTCCAATAGCAAGTAAATACTAGTAATATATTGGTTTTCACTGGTGTATAATTAATATGAATTCATGATCATCAAGAGAAATCAGTTAAATGTATTGATTGATGCCACTGTCTATGTCGATAGACAGGTTTTGTGTCCATCGTGACATTGACCAGTTGCCCTCGCCTTCCTTTTGTGAGCGTAGACAATGTTCATTGGTTGACATTTATGGCTGCCAAGAGATGAAGTTCATTTGCAATTCAGCAAAACATAGACCATTGGGTAGGCGTGAACTAATGAGTCCAATAATGAATTGATTGGACGGGGAGTTGAAGCGGAACTTTGCTTCCGGGCAGTGTTTGAGCTGTGAAAAAGCATTAGAAGGTAAACACAGAGGTGCATGTAATCGCTCACTACCATTGCATGCATTCAACCTGCTTTGAAAATGAATCTCTTAGCCCCAAAATGACCGTTATGTGACGCTCTTCTTGGGAAATGCAGTCGTTCCAAAGAATGACTGTCTTGCTTGAGCAACAGGAGACACCCAGGATGATACATGCCGCCATTACGTCATTTTGAATCTGATGATCGGTGATGTCTGCTTGAAAGTGCCTTTGTGTTTGTCACGACTTGGTCATTTATTTTATTTATTTATTTTAGTCAGGTTATTAATAATGTACATTGTGCCACATGTTATTTTGCTCTGGAATGGTGGATGTCTTGGATGCTATTATGACCGAATTGATTTTTGTTAAATATTTCGGAATTAACTTAGACCCAATCCTCATCAGGATACAAATCAATTCAGCGACTAACTCACTTATGAGGCCCATTGCTTTGCCACGTGTCCTGGCTTTCCTTGCAATCGTCTATAGTTGCATTCGACATTCATTAAGGGAAAAGCGGATCAACGAAATGGAACCTCAGCGTAATGAAGTGCATCGCATGATGGCATCAAGGATTGCCCACTTTTGTCCTCTGGCTTCATCTGGTCACGTGAGGATGAAAGTGTGTTGAATTGGCTGGCTTCGTTTGGGCAAAAACAAAGGGACCTCCAAGCTCTAGAAACTCTTCTCGGTAAACTACTCGGGAAAATCACGTCATCAACACTTATGATAAATACCGTTCATTCTTCAAAAATAATATTATGTCTATGATGGCATGAATAAATACTCAAGATATCAAGAGGAATACATATATAATGCGAGAGAAAATAGCTTAAGTCTGCATTTCAACAACAGTGTTCATGGTACAAAGAGTCTGGCGGAATGCACTCACACATTTGACCCTGTATAAAGAGTGGACCAGACGGAAGAAGCATATCGCCAATTGGAATGCATTAACCATCTACTGCCTCAGCTTCTGTTACTTCAATTATCCCTTCATTGAACAGGCAGCAAACATAGCGTAAGCAACAAATGCCACTGACAATCGACTTTGCGTCGCACACTAATTCGAATTTATCGCAGGGTCAGTCGGTGCATTGACTTTGTGTCAACTTTGAGTATTCTCATCAATCATACGGGACAGCGTCATAAAATCGGGTAGTTTTTAAGCAATCTGACTCTAACAGTCTTGATTTGATATGATTTCTATTAGATAAAGTGGGTTATCATTAATCGATATTTTAAGTGAAAGGCCGGCACACCCCAAAATGCAAAAGCCTGTACGCGCGCCCCATCGGCAACATTGACATTATATATAATTATACACTAAATATACGGGACTGATCTCGCCCGCAGCAATCGCATGAACATTAAATATGTTTTAAAAACTTTTGAAATAATTCAGAGCTTAAACATCTTAAAACAATCACAAATGACAAATTGAGTCAAATCATAAAATATAAGCAGATTATGAAACTATTGATGTTTAGGTGTTGTTTCTTTGTTGTTTTTGTTAAGTTTTTATGCCTTTTTTTTCTGTCAAACCTATTTATCTAAGGGACATTCCTCAATTAATCGACTTACACTGGATTTCTATCAAATCCTTCTAAATAGATCCATAGAAATATTCTTAGGTCAGAGTACATATGATACATGGACTCATTGGACTGCTTCGAGATAGACGGTTCACATTATATAACCAAGGCACATCGACCTTAGTGTCTCGTAGTATTAGGTTAATGTCAACACGATGGAGTGGTGCTGGTGGCATTGACATGAGCTGAGAACAAAACATAACTATGGAAGCTACATGCAGTGTGTACAAGAATAGATCTTTTTGTGGATGCCAAAAAATGGAAAACAAAAAACATTCTTCATGCTCAACGACATAAAAGATCCCTGATCGGTGCCAAACACTGCCGAAGAACATCAAAATGGATCCGGCTTTGAAGTAAAGGGATCGACGGAAACTCATCAGAGATACTTGACTCCATGCAGCCCACACCCTGTTTTGATTCGTACTCAAATACTGAATGGATGTTTGTGCCACCTCAGGTGGCAAGATTCTCTTGAGGATTGGCTTCAATGTAGAGATTGGATGAAATCTTTGTCCCCAATTAATCTAAGATGCTCAGAGGCTGCGAGCGAACACGCTCCATTACCATAAGACGTCTGGAGACATTGTCGCCGTCTGAGGTATGTGAGTGGAGGCCAAATGAGCAGTCCATTCTGCAGATAATCAAGAAAGCGATTCAACTGATCTACTGCATCGTCTTCTGTCCAATGTACTGCTCTTCGTTTCTCTTATTGTTCAGTTCATTAAATTTACATTGTGGTGAATCTATTTTGACTAATAAACAAGTAGAAGAAGATCGGTCAAGTTTCCATTAAAACACAATCCACAGAAATACAAACCGAAATTAATATATGATATCACTGTGGAAAGAAGTTGTGGCTATTTTGTATTTATACCCAGACGTGATGCATGATCAAATCTAAGTATAGCAGGACTATTTTGCGAGAGAAGGCTTGGGTGTTGCTATGGTAACTATGACATGCATACCACACTATCCCGGTGAAAAATGAACATGCGCAAATATTACTCAAGACCACTGGACATGTGTGTAGCAGTGAACAAACAATTCGCTAGGTTTAATAACAGCAAAGTCTTATATTTACTCTGTGATTTGTTGCTGTTTTGCTCCCCACTGGAATTGGTTAGAGGAAGCTCAAGAGATGCAGCATCGCGATGCATGCGCTTATCACTCTTAGCCCTCATTGGTCAAAACGAAACTCGTCTAAGACTCCAAGAAGATCGCACATCACACCAGTACTCATTAAATTTTATCCCATTGAGGCTTAAGTGTTGACAGACCCTGTGCATGAACGAGGACGGCGCCTGGTAGCCCTCAACGCATGCACAGGAGTCAACTGCTTACAAGGGACACAGAGACTCACTTCAGCTGCTTAGCAATAATTGGCATAAAATGCTACTCACATTATTAATGAAAAATAGAAATAAACATAATTATAATATTTAGATGTACATCAAAATTGAAGGATAATAAAAGAATTGACAAGTTAAAAAGTTAACGGATAGCCGGGTGCTTGATAATACAGCTTAAATTAAAATCCTCAGACTCTTCTATGAGTAGCATAAAATCACGCATAGCTAGGTGCTGCTGTTCGATTAGGCTCAGCAACCGGTTTTCTTGAGAGAGGTGAACAGGTTCTCTCTATCGAGATTGTACTTGGCAAACATGATCGCTAACGAGTCACTTACTGCAGACCTGCTGCCAAGGATGACTTCTTTAATACAACGCTGGGCAATAACATTCTCCGATGTGGAGCATGCAGAATTAAACGGTAACCTCCGGTGAATCTGGTAATCAGTGTAAAAGTCATGCACAAGACGGGCAGCATGCTTTATCATGGTATTTTGTTCACTATATAATAAACCGGACCCTCACACAAAATATTTAATAATAATAAAATGGTTACCTGCAATTAGCATCAACTGCAGACTCGGTGACGCAGGGTCAGGGTTAGAGTAGGTTTAAACGATTATGAAAACATATGTTTTCACTTTGCGCAACAGATTTTCTTGTTCAATTCAGCGAAAACTTAAATCCTCGCAATCTCGTTTTTTGATGACCTGGGAATATTCACGGTATTCAATTTGATGTGCACCCAAATGAAGCTTCATCTCCTATTGGGAGATGACAGAATTACGTCACATAAGTGGCGGCGCTCCTGAATAATGCACGAATAATGTAAATCTCAGTTATCGGATATATTGTGGAATGAGTGGATTGATCTGTCGCCACCCAGCCAGCCAATCGAGGCCATTGGATTAATGACAACTCTCGTGTTCCTTAATCTTCATGAAATCCTGGGATTTTGGGGAGTTTTTTTTTGTTTTTGTTTTTTTCAGATGGAGTTATTTTGAAATATTTTGTTAGAATGGTATAACTGTGTGGTAGTTCTGAGTTCGTCTTTTCCGCGGAATTTGTTAATTGTAAAACTTAATTAGCGCCCGTCTTATTTCAAAATAGTTCCTCTTCTCATCCCGCTTACTCTAATTACCTTTCTCCATCGTTGATAACTGTGGTCAAGCGTTAAATGAAACTTAAACCATGCAGGGATGGTTTTTTTTTTTTTTTTTGGGGGGGGGGGTTTAATTCATAAGCATAATAGAGCATATAGCATTCCAATGAAGTTTTGAGTACAAATGTATTATGATGTCTAAGAATTTGTGAGTGTATTTGTATTAAATAATTATATCATGAAATAGTCCATTAAACGAATATCGATACCGACGAATACTATCACCCGCATAAATGTTTTCAAGGCTGAGGCGCATAGTCATGAGTGTAAAGCCTAATTAAAATGCGTGCCTAATAGCATCCCACAAAGAGCGCCGTGTTTCTTCGGGACCAAAGCATCGAACACACACCAAGTGTCAGTGTCTGGGTTGTACTCCTCCCCGTGATCTCTGCAACATAACAATATGCACCCATTCCAGGCAGTGGCAGCCGTGCTTATGCTGTGGACCTTCGTTGGTTGAGAAAGCACCGTCCATGCGTCAGTGGCTGGCGTGTATCGGAAGCACGCTTGCTCAGTTCCACCGACAACGAATATGTTGTCATTGAGGGAAACTGCTGCACCCGACTGACAGACTCCTGGCATATCCGTCTTCAGTCGCCATGTTCCACAAACACAATCGAACTCTTGATTATATAAGGAAGGGCCATGTTCATTAATGCCACCTAGAACATATAGTTTTGTTTTGAATTGCACGATGTATGGTTTGCTACAAGGTTGAATCATATTCGTAGGTTCTGGCTTCCATTCTCCCTGATCCAATGACATCACTTCCGCGCAGTACACTTCACCAATTTTACCCCCAAAAGATAATAGCTTATCTTGAATGAATGTCAAGGTGTGATCAGTTGTCCTTGGTTTCGCCCATTTGAAGCTCTCCTTTGCGGTCGCATCTAGGAGCCATTTGTCGTGATTGCCTTGACCATATATCCAATGGATTCCAATCAAAGTATTAAAAAAAAATATGCTTTCATTCATATAACTATAGCGATACGAACTTATAGCTTTCCACTGCGTTGTTGGCATGACATCAAAATGATTCAATGTCAACAACAGACTCGTACATCACGAGCCCCCGGGTGCGAACAGATGCAGGGGGGAAATATGCCACAGCTCGCAGAAGTCGGGGTTTCTTCCCATGGTACCGATTGCGTGGAATGCATCTCCTACTTTGTATATGGTGAAAATGGAAGAACAGTGATCTAACGCTTAGACCTTCCCTAAGAATATCCATGCATACTTGGTTCATCATAATTGGCTCACGGGTAAGACGGTTTAACAGTTCCTGGGTGCAGAATGGGAATCGAACGAGAGACAGAATCTTGACGCAGGCTTCCTTTCGGTTTTCCAGATCTGAAGTCAACCAACGGGCGACAGAATGGAAGACGATGTCCTCGTCATCAGCTGTGAGGCGATTGTCCGAAACCACCCTGATCAGCTCCTCAAGTGATAGTTGCACGAAAGCATCGCTTGATCTGGCAACCTCATTGAAGTTAGCCAAGATGAGTTCAAGGCAATGTGATATGAGTTGTTCCAAACTGTACTTGCAGGCGAATTGGTAGATCTCCATGCAGTTTGTGGAGTCAACGTGCGGTATGAGTGAAGCACCTATATCCTGTTTCAACTCTGACATGCATAAGAAATCACTTGCTTCTACAAGACGCTCTGCGTTTTCTGTGTTGATTTCTATTTTGCCCGAGTAAAAATAGGCCACGAGCATCCTGGTTGTGACTGCATCAAAAAAATCCAGCTGTACTTCTTGTTGGGTGCTTTCTTTCATTGCAGACTTGAACATTGCTTCAAAGAAAGGACTGGCTATCATCAGAACAAGCTTGTGGCAGGATATAGTGGATCTGTCGACCAGTTTGAGGGTAATGTCTGTTAGCACGTGCTCATCCTTTAACCTCTGTAGTGACGTCATAAAAGCATCTCTATATTTGATCGTACTCATTTCGGTTGTTTGAATACCTGAAATTAAAGCAATGCACATCAATGATCACTGAGCATGAATCACTGATGACACTTTCTCCGTTTTTTTGTTTTTTTTTTTTTTTGTTTTTTTTTTCGACGATTATGCAATTCTCACTATGCTATTATCAAACATAATGAGTATATACTATATTCCCCAAATAATCTCATCATGACCATGTTCTTAATAAATACATTACCTTACTTTGAAACGGATCCGTCCTTGAGTGCTAACGGTAACCTCAGATAACCTCATCACCCAAAGCAACAGAGCAAAAAAAAATGGATTCTACATGAGTTCCACTCTCTTTTGTGAGCAACAAATAAACTGCTTGTGTCGTGTGTCTTACGCCCAACTGAAGAGTCTGTCTGAAATCAGAAAATTTATGAACCGTGTTTCACTTGAGACAGTTGTGCATGCTTTTATCGCTTGTTGACTATTGTGATTCGCTATTTATGGCGAAAATGAAGGGATTTTATTGACACACAAAAATGCAGATTATAAAAAAATGCGTGCGCAAGACTTTTAATCAACACTCCCCGCTTTCAACATATTACTTTGCTTCTAATTGACCTACATTGGCTAACTATCAGGCAGCAAATTGTTTTAAAAACCAACCTAAAGCCTTTTAAATGCCTTTATGAACTGTCACCCAGGTATCTGAGCGGACTTTTAACTCTTCAACAGTCAAATTTGTATCGTAGCGTGAAATCACTGAATGCTGTGCTTTTGTATTTTGTATTTTTATTTTTCATTTATATTATTATTATTTATATTTATTCGTGTGTTAGATGAAGACTCGAGTCTTCACCTAACACACGAATACACACACAAGAAAAATACGACTTATTTTCTCTGAATTTATGCATTAATTATCCGTGTGTTCGCGTGCTCTTCGCATGACTGCATTTTCACAAAAAGCGGCCGCAACTTTGAAGAATCCTGAAAATAGTAGAATTATTTTTGTTATAATGATATATTTCAACTGCTTTGAGTTTTGTTCTTCTGCTGCTTCTTCTGTATTTTTAAAACGCCTGCAAACAACCTGGTGCCCTTATAACACACGGCACCTTTCATGACGCTATGGTTTGGCCAGGTTAATCCATACTTGTAAAGGGTTGAGTGTAGTTCCACAAGAAGTGGCCATTGCTCAGACTCTAGAACACTCAGTAAAAAGATTTTTGCATCAATGAGTGAGGAATATAATTCATTTTTCCACTGTGCCTACATGGAGTCAGCAGGTTTTATATTTAAATTGTATAAGAAATGAAAAATCGCTTGGTTAGCACTTCTTCGTTTTCTCGCCTCATTAAATACATAAAGTACAATATAAAAGTCTAAACTTATAATTATGTTCGAATTCTCGATTGTTGCCAACGAGATTTAGCTTGACCACATAAAAGAGATTGGCGGCAATGGACGGTGGCGATTCTATTGGTCACATTCCGCGGTCGCTACTGGTGGCTACAATTGAGAATTCGGACAATAAAGAATGATAATTCGAGGAGAGCAACAAATGTTGAACCGTTAACGTATACAATTACGAAAGAAAAAAGTAAGCAGTTCAGCGCAAATGCATTCAAAGATAATGTTGCAGGTGAGAGAAGTTTGCACCTTTGGAAGTGAGTAGAGGTGAACAGCTAAGCTAAGCTCTCTAAGACAAATACCATTTGAATGGAAGCTATGAAGGAATTCACACCGAAAGCGCCATGTATGTCACAACACAGGAAGAGCTAAAAATAACATACATGTATACCTGGTACAGCAGTTAAATTCACACACGTGCTGGTAATTTGAAAGTTCAACATTCAATTTCAATGTCTGTCATTCACTCGACGTCATTAGATTGTAGTAGTGATTTCGAATGACTATTTTAATTCAAGCAGACTCGATACTGACCCAGAATGAAAAACCCACTCCGTATCCACAGATGTAGAATGGTATGCCGCTGCTGCTGCTGCCTTATTCTCTGTGATTCTTCTTTGCTTTAAGCTTTGCCCTTAATTGAGTGTGTCACAAAGTCTGTGTCTCATTGCTTTGCTGTTCACAGCGTTGATTTTACGACATACTTTTACCTCCTTGTGACTACAATTCTTACGTTTTTTATTCAACTCTGGAGGAAATAATACAATTCTTTTAATACCAGAGTTCTGAAAACACCATCCATTATTCAGACATTAATTTTTGACTTGATTGTCCTTAATTGTAACCGTCTTTTGTTACACTAGACATTCAGCGGATAAAGCGAATGAAACATCCAAGTTCATTGCTTGGTGGCATCAAACATTGGTCATCTTTGTCCTTCGTGTGTTCCATGTGGTGAGCTGGCTTCTTTTTGGCTGCGAAATAATACACCACGTGCTTCCTATAGTTGACAGAGCAGATGTCTGAGTCGGGTTCTCCCTCTCTTAAGTAGGCGTGTTGTCTTGAGCATATTATTTGAAGGTGAAACTATGTTTATTGGCTTTTTCTATACATCCCAAAGTGATACCAAGGAATTACATGCACCAATATGCTGAATGCAATACTTTACCGCTAATGATTATCTCGAGCTAAACGCAAATTGATGTCAAAGGTTCTACGAAAAGGAAAATCGGAATTGAGCTATGGTAATCTCTCTTTCCTCTGATGGTATTATTAGTAGTGATCCTGGAAATGGTCTTTAATTTTACGTTTGAAAAGAAATATTGGGAAATTTTGTGTCCGGTAAAATAACATTACAAATTCGTGAAGACAAACTGATAGGGTTATGGAGGTGATTATGCAGTGGTATGATATGAACGTTTATTTCGATATTCGACATGACATGATGGGGTTTTACGGCTCCACCCAAACCATTTGGATGATGCGGGCACCAGAACAGAAGGCCCGGGACCAGGGTTTCCCCCTACTATTATCGATAAATCCCAAGGATTCTTTATCTTGCATACCACCATAGACAATAGTACACAGCGCCCGGTCTTGTCACGCAGCTGGGCAGCACTGCAGAGTCACCGAAGAATTATAATTCTAACGAATTGCAATTACAATTCACAATCATAACGCCGTGGCCTGATCGGGTCTCGAACCTGGGACCTCGACCCTCACGAGACCCATTTGATTGCACGCATATAAAAGCTCTTCGAAATCACATATTACCTGCATTAAAATGTTCCTCCCCCATTCAAAAATGACATTTTTTTTCTTTTTATATATATATATATATAAATCGGTACAGAATAAGTTAGTCAATCAGGTGAGTTTTTTTTTTCAATAATCGGTCAATT
The DNA here is from genome assembly GCA_000328365.1 of Capitella teleta. Lineage (NCBI taxonomy): Eukaryota > Metazoa > Annelida > Polychaeta > Capitellidae > Capitella > Capitella teleta. The sequence continues at coordinate 86,549 of KB302105.1, forward strand.
TTAGCTAAATGATAAGATTGGTTTTTAAAATGGAGTAGATCTTTGGTCCACTCTGTATATATTTAAATATTTAGATCATCACTCCAGTGACCTCGATTTGCTGGCTGGGTGACGACAAATCCCTTATTCCACTTTACCTCAGATAACTGATATTTACATTATCCGTGCATCCTGACCCTGTGTTACCGAGTCTGCAGTTGATGCTAATTTTGCTGATAACTATTTTTATCATTAGAAACACAACCGATATGACAGTTATGAATGCTTATGATTGTCGTCGGCTGATTGGCCTCAGTGTTGAATGCACAGACGATGCGTCCATTGCAGTGATCGGTTGACCTCACACTTCTATGGTGAAAGTAGACACTGTTCATTGGATGATCTTCAGGGCTGCACAGCAAAACGCGGGTCTGAAGCCATGGAACATGAAGCAGACGTGAATGAGATATGAAGCATATAGAACACTGGGATCACTTAATTGTTGTAAACGATGCGCCAATCTGACAAAGAGTAAGCATATATTGTTATTTTTAGTTGCATTTGTATCCCATGGCATGCACCATTGATGTTCCAATATTGGTTGCTCATGGCAACTAATTTATTCCACCCTAATGTAATTACATGTATCTGGCATTTCAAGAGCTTAGTGGCACACGCACTCACATTTAAAGTTTTGGTTTCGCGATCTATAGCAACCCATTTGAATACAGCTGATCAAATAATGATATGATGTTATTTAAAATAAAAGCTGCCCTTCTGTATACCGTGGTCATTGTCTGTCATGTGTTGGTCATTCCTTCCGGTCAGATCCACTTTATTATCCAACAGGGCGTCATAACTGTTGCTATGAAGTACGCCCTTGGGGTGACACGGGAGACTGACCTTCTCTGCTTACCTGATTAATCGGATACACACGAATTCAGCCCATTCTAACTTAGGCCCATCGACTTCAGCCCAGGTTTGGCCCAGGTTGATTTTGGCCCATTGATTTCACCCTATGTTATCGACTTCGGCCCATATTGAATTCGACCCATTTAATTAGATTTACATTTTATTCGACGATGTGATATGTATGCATATTGCATAACGTACCACTTGAAAAATGAACTCTATGACAATAACTGAGGCCGTGAGCCCATGCATGCGCCTAATTTCATGGGGTGTGAAATATCGGACGCCAGATTGACGCCAGATCAGACGAGTTAACTGTTGTCGGTTCGCCTTGGTTTTTACTGCATTCATATTTTTTCAAAGTTGCGTCTGACCTCTGGTATATTGTAGTTGCCCTGAACACTATAGAATGTGTAAATAAATAAATTGTGAATCGTTGCTTCCATCGTTAATTTACTGAAACATAACTCATGACACATCAATTGTCGGTGATTGCCGCGATTTCAAGTCAGGTCAATTAAAAACAAATGGCGCCCCTCCACAGAAAATTCTCATCAGTCCTGTGCGTCCCTTCGACGTTTAAGAAGTTGATTCAATAATCGGCAAGTTCTTTTCTTTGATTACTTACAATACACATGGTCTGCGAAGCTGTGGGCCGCACGCTGTGTCGCCTTCTTCAAGCTTTCACGACGAACGCACGCTATTGTGAAGGCTTGCATGTACAGCATGTACAGCCTAACGATGCTTCGATGTGCTATCCACGAGCGACTTACATGCATTATAAGCAGTATTACTATCTTTAAGATTATTCAATACCAGTGAACAGGGGAGATCGAGCGATAATACCGCACATGAAACTGAAATTAAAAAGCTGAGGCGCTTTTGGGAATATGAAGAAAACAAAAGTGAATAAGAGCGAGAAAAAAAAACTGACTTAGAGGAGATTGGGCCAAAATCACTATGGGTCGAATCGGGGCCGAAATGACTTTGGGCCGAAATTAGTATGGGCCGAAGTCAGTATAGGCCGAAATCGGATGGGCCGAAGTCAATGGCATGTTAATTTTTATGTTAATTATGTTAATTTTCTGTGGGCCGAAGTTAGTTTGGGCCGAATTCATTGTCACCCGATTAATCCGCGTTCATATTGTATGCTGACTGATATGTGTGGCTGTCTTCAGCATCAGATATAACTATTAAACTTATAGTGAAATATCGTATGGCCAATTCTTGGACTACAAGTACAACATGACAGCCTCGTAAAGGCAAGAGATGTGATTGAGTGTTACAACTCCACCTGTTCGGGTAATACGCCCGCTCGAGGTTTACCCCTACTCATATCGATAATGGGTTCCTTATTCTGCGTACTGTCGATGGCTGTTAGAAGTACACAGCGCTGGGCACCAATTACTACACAATAAGATATTATTGGGCATTACTACAGATTCACAGAAGAGTTATAATTATAACGAATTATACTAATATTTCACAATCATAATGTTTTCGGCCTTCAAATTCAAACAGACTGAGCTAGCAGACTCGGTTCCCCGAATGCCTTAATAACACCTGTCACAACTTACAATTCAACAATGCAGACTCAACTCCTTTGTGAGTATCGGATTTGCGTCCCTGTCCCAGAACACATGAAAGTGATGCCGCAAAGAGTCTAAGTGTATCATCGCCTCTCGGGGGAGCTCCCTTTTTGATGATCTCCCTTCGATCTTCCCACTTCAATGGAGGATCTTGTGACAGTGTTTGACAGCGTTCCATTCACTAGACGATCTTTTTGTATCGTTGAACACAAAAGATGCTGTTGCTTTCCTTGCTGCGACGCTATTAATCCCATCGAGGCCGGCGAATGTGACGCCATAGAAATGAGGTTCCCATCGTTGAACTATTCTATGAGGCATCAGGATTGGCGTCAGTTGACTTTCAAGTTGATGTCTGTTTGGACATGTAAACTTTGAATCATTGGGATGGATCTAATTGAGTCTAGTTAGTGATTAGCCTCGTATCAGGATAACTGTTGAGTTACAGTAATGGGTGAAAGGGATTTGCTTGATGTGACTGTAATGGCCTAGTTATATAATAGCCAGTGTTATGTCACCAACGGAATGACCTTTCAATGACCTTTCTCTAAGCCACTGGCACATTCTCACCCACTCACACAATCAACAGATTGCATCATGACGTTGTGGCCAACCAACAAGGCAGAGAAGCATACTTTATTAACCATAGTATACCCAGATAGAGCACCTAATGTGTCAATATGCAGAGCACTAAGATTACTTTAACCATTTGACCCATTATATTAATATATAATATTTAGGGATATTCTGATTACTCTTCTTGGAGACTCGATTGTTGATTACTAGCTATTACGTAACAAGGTGGTCGGCTCATGTCTAATCTAGGTGCAAAGTACCAGGCATCTAAATCTATAGACAGAGATATGACTTCTTTTTTAACGGCAGACGAAATATTCCCACTTTGCCCTGCATAACTCTGGCCACACCTTTTAGCTGCTTTCTGTGATTATTTCCAACCCTTCTTAACCCTCAGAGAGGGCATGGCATTTCGCCTGCATGATGCATGTCGTGTTTCCCTCGAGGGAAGCCCAGCACATCCCTCTGCCGTGTCCTTCCCAAGCAACTGCTGAAAGATTGCGAGGGTTTTTTAACTGCCATCATCCTTCATGTTCAGTGAAGTTGCGCAACTGCGTCTCCCCTTCGCTGGGAAGCAGTATGATCTTTGGGGGAGGGGCTAAACAAGGAAGCAATCTGGTTAATGCTTATTATTTATGGTTTGTAAAACGCATTAAAGGCACCTTTGTGTAATTGAGCGATTACTATCACTCAGTGATTATATTAAAGCGCATTAAAAATCTTAAATCTCACATCACACACATTAATCACAATGCCGATGCTGAAATAACATCGCATTGCCATTAATGTTACTACGACCCAACAATTGACTTCCTATCGCCATCCAATAGAATTCTAGAATAAAATCTAAATATATATCTCTTTGGATAACTCTTCTACTATGTATAAAAGCTAATCAATGAAATAAAATAATTGCTTGACGTCTCTCTGCCTTGTTATTCCAACAGAGCATTCTATATTGGAAAGATAAAATAAAGCGCGTTATTCTATTTAATATCTTTCATGTCATGTCATGTCATGTCATGTCATGTCAATGTCATGTCATGTCATGTCATGTCATGTCATGTCATGTCATGTCATTCAAGGAAATATGATGCTATATTGGCATATGTAATACCTGCCTCTGATCAACTAATTCATCAACTGCGTTTGAATTGTCATTATTGAGACCACGCATTAAGAATACATGTATATACTATTATGATCACAATTTCGGCTACTCGCAAGCTAGCATCAGTCTAAATAAAAATTGAGATATGCATCACTGGTAAGAATTTCCAGAATATGACATTAAAACGTGAATATCTGATTGCATAATGTATAATAGTTATCACTTATCAACCTCCAAGAAGGATATTTCCCACGGATATCTCACCCATATCGACCAGATGTGGAGTTTACTGTCATTCTATTAATTAGGATTGAAATGAAAATTTGATTTGAAAATTTGATTTGAAAATTTGAATTGAAAATTTATTGCGGAAGTTCAGTATAAATGTACATCGGTATAAACACAAATAATCATTAATATAAAACGATCAGCAAAAGGCTGGTTATTCAAGTTCACTGACTTTAGCTAAATGTCCAACGTGATCGATTTATAAACATTGCAATTAGGGAGCTTTGTTGAACTCCAATCAGCAGTTAGCTCACGTCTCACGTGATTATGATTGAGCAGCTGATAACGCCAGGTGGTACCACCCGCATCTTTCAAAAAGTATTCACTATGTTTCGCTGACATAGGATGGTTGTTATATTTGAGTCGCTCGATTGGGTCAGTGATCATTTAAGCAAGGTTTTGTGAGGTTGATTGATAATATTTCAGCGAAACGTTTTGCATGAAAGTATCAAGGAATGACAGACAGCCTTTGGCTTCATGATTATGACCGTGCGACGACGAATGTACATGAATACTGAACGGCTTTTTAGCTTGGCAAATAATTCGTAATGAATGTAAGTTTAGGTATGTCTCTTAATTGTAAGACACATTTCATTTGCTGCATGGACAATTGTGGAAGCTGAGATCCGTTTGATCTATATAGATTGTTCTTCGAGACATTGATCTGTGGAATCAATGCGCTTGATCTGCTTACCGACTGACAAAGCAGGTTTAGACGAGTTTTGTTTTGACCATTGAGGGCTAAGAGTGATAAGCACATGCATCGCGATGCTGCATCTCTTGAGCTTCCTCTAACTAATTCCAGTGGGGAGCAAAACAGCAACAAATCACAGAGTAAATATAAGACTTTGCTGTTATTAAACCTAGCGAATTGTTTGTTCACTGCTACACACATGTCCAGTGGTCTTGAGTAATATTTGCGCATGTTTATTTTTCACCGGGGTAAGGTGGTATGCATGTCATAGTTACCATAGCAACACCCAAGCCTTCTCTCGCAAAATAGCCCTGTTATACTTAGAATTCAAGAATTCAAGAGACTTGGGAAGCAAGTCTTTGTTGCTGCCTGTGGTCTAGAATGCTCCAAGTTTGGAGAGCCTCCGCAGTCGCAGCCTGCGCCACCATCTGTGGAGTGTAAACTAAGAACGAAGAAGAACTAAGGACAAATAAAAACAACCGACAAGATAAGCTTAATTTAACTGTTTAATTTGTATAATTATGAGCTATGGGTACCAGATGCCTTGATCACATCTTGTAGAGCTATGGCAATTGAACATCTTCTCATCAATTTCCTTTGAAGAGAGAGAGAGAGGCTGCTTGTCTCTATCCTGTGGTCATTGTCCGCCATACGTTGATCATTCCTTCCGGTCAGATTCTTCTTATTAGCCAACAGGGCGTCATAACTGAGGGCATTGTGTTGCCATCAGGTATTCCATTGGGTGGCATGGGGCCTTACGATCTTGTTTACCTGTTCAATTAACGAGGTGAATGAGCTGAGATTAATGTGCCCCTTGTTGAACATCTTGCTTTTAACAATTGATACGACAAGCAAACAGAATGCGATGTGAATCTAGTGATGCGACCATCAAATGTAGTCACAGACGGAATCCAACACTATTCCAGCAGCATTAAATGCAACACGATAAATATATTACATTTATCTTAGTCGCGTTGCATTTCATGGATACTAATTTCTTTCAGTCTGATATCAAATATAGTAGGATCACTAATCCTGATTTGCATGATTCATTCATTCATGGGCACTAGACAAATCGTTTTCTACTTGTTAATCAACCAATCCAGGTTCATCACAATGTGAATTTAATGAACTGAACAATAAGAGAGACGAAGAGCAGTACATTGAACAGAAGACGATGCAGTAGATCAGTTGAATCGCTTTCTTGATTATCTGCAGAATGGACTGCTCATTTGGCCTCCACTCACATACCTCAGACGGCGACAATGTCTCCAGACGTCTTATGGTAATGGAGCGTGTTCGCTTGCAGCCTCTGAGCATCTCAGATTAATTGGGGACAAAGATTTCATCCAATCTCTACATTGAAGCCAATTTTTCAATGGAATATCATCCCCTGGGATGTCATAATATAATACCCATTCAACGCTTTATAAAGCAGCACCATTCCATCTAGTTTCTAACATTTACTAGGGGCGTGGCCTTCACAGCGCATTCAATATGGCATAATGTTTGTTTCGTTTATCACAAAAGGTGGTTTGCCTTTCTTGGCGCCAAGAATGACACCACTCCTGTTTGGCTGAGTGACGGCAGATAGATTGCACATGTTCCACAGCACATAATTATAAGAACAGAGATTTACATCTCCCAGTATTATTCAGGAGCGATGTCACTTATAATTATGACATAACTCTGTCCCCTCCTAATGGGAAATAAAAGTTCATTTGGGTGCAGGATTATTTTCCCATCAAATTCAATACCGTGAAAATTCGCAGGTCATCAAAAACGAGATTGCGTGGGTTTAGTTTTCGCTGAATTGAACAAGAAAATCCGAGGCGCAAAGTGGAAACATTCCTCTGGGTTCCTTCAGATATGAAGCAATGGATGGCTTCTATAGAATGATGCACGCATGAATTTTGGTGAGAGTTACTTTTTTTTCCGTTTGGACCTACTCTAACTCTGGCTATGTGTCACCGATTCTGCAGTTGATGATAATTGCAGATTTTTATCATTAGAATCACAACCAACATGCTGTTATGCATGAACTCATAATTTCATGATCCTTCCCGCGTCTTATCCGTTAATTGATACAACTTTCTGCTGATTCTCGTTTTCCAATTCATGCACACTGTCAATACAGGGTGATTCAAAAATATAATAATATCATTTTCAAGAAATCGTGGATTTTTCCACCAGTGTGTCACAAAAAGGGTCTCTTCTCTAAAATCGCACTTTATTGCCTAGTATAATTATCAGTTATAATTACTGTAGTTTATTATCCTGACAATTATGTCTTTTATTTTAGTTGTTTCATTCAAATAATTTGATAATTACGAAATTACGACACGGCGTCGTAAATCACTTAATTTTTCATTCAAGATCTTCATAATCGGGCGCATTCAACTCACTCGAAGAGCGTTGTTTATTTTTACTTTATATTACTTAATTAATTAATTAATTAATTAATTAATTAATTTATTTATTTATTTATTTATTTATTTATTTATTTATTTATTTATTTATTTATTTATTTATTTATTTATTTATTTATTTATTTATTTATTTATTTATTTATTTATTTATTTATTTATTAAATATGATCAATGTTTAGTTAGATGTCATTAGATAATCATAATATTTTTAACGATTATAAGCATTTACGAAATGTTGCGCAAAACTTTTTTTTTTTTTTTTGAGGGGGGAAATCACGAGATGCCCCTTATCATATTTTAGCATTATTAAATGATGTTCAATTTGATTTAATTGTCTGTATTCATTATTACTCTGAAGGAGAGAGGTGTAGATGTTTTGTTAATATCGTAAGAATTAAAAAATTACACATTTATTTTCTACATTTCCGTCGTAACACAAACAGCTACGACTATATAATGTTGCAGTAATTAATTATAAACATGCAGGCTAAATATTTTGTGTGAGAGTCTGATGCATTCCATGGTGAACAAAATACCACGGCAAATCATTCTTTTCATTATAGTAAATATTTCTACATAATACACACATGGTTTGGTCACATTAGTATGCAATGCAAGATTGTTCATATAAAAATGTTTTAAACCTAGGCTCTTATGAGTTTACAGAGGGGAGCTCACACATTTAACATCGACGTCGCAGAAAGATGAGCTAAATAACTTCCCTGGCTTATTGTCTTCTCATGGAAAGATTTGTGGATATTTCCTAAAATCTAATAAAGAGTATCACAGAAAGAGTTTGATTTGAAGTCCTAGATTTGGTGATAGTGCCATTGTGTGCGCCTGTTTGTTTGCAGCCTCTGCTTCTATTTAAATTTAGGTACTTTATTTTTTTTTTTTTTTTTTTTTTTTTTAGGTACTCTATTTAAAATAGAGCATAAATTAGGTATTCTATTTAAAACTTATAGAATTAAGATAATATGTATGTTACTAGTTACTTTGAAAGAATTGTTTTGATTTGACGTAGCGGATCTGGGGGTGGCGCCTTTGACCTTTGTGTCCGCATGTTTGTTCGTGGTCTCTTATGCTCCGATCCGAACGACGAATGTGCGTTTTGAGGCGATGTCGTTAATGCAGTTTCTGGAATATTTGCTGTAAAATGACCCGGTAAAAGACCTAATATAGGTTATATTGGGTACATACACCGATTTTAGAGAAAAGAACATTTTTGTAACAATTTACGTTCAACGTAAGGTTGAACGTAAATTGTTACAAAAACGTAAAATCCTCATTACTTGTAAATATACTTTTGAATCACCCTGTAGATGAGCAATGAACTCTGTGCCTAGATTTACGATGATATACTTTTAGAAGAAACACGTGCAAATTGAGGACAATCCATGTTATGCAATGTAACAATTGCTGATAAAGAACAGAGTTCCCTGGAGATGAAATATCACGCACATTCTTGATCGCTTCATTCGCGATCACAAAGTTATCAACTTCCAAGAAGGATATTTCGCACGGATATCTCACCCACAAAAAGGACAAATGATCAGTGTTGAGGCACCACAAGCTTTCAAGTAAACACAAGCAACACCGAGCTTCAAACTCAAGCATACACCATCATGAACGTGGAAAGTAACCCATCATTTTCACACCGTGAGTACTACGCTGCCCATTGGTATAATTATGAGCTATGGGTGCCCGATGCCTTGATCACATCTTGTGGAGCTATGGCCATTGAACAACCTCTCATCAATTGCCTTTGAAGAGAGAGAGAGAGAGAGAGAGGCTGCTTGTCTCTATCCTGTGGTCATTGTCCGTCATACGTTGGTCATTCCTTCCGGTCAGATTCTTCTTATTGGCCAACAGGGCGTCATAACTGAGGGTGTTGTGTTGCCATCAGGTATTCCCTTGGGTGGCATGGAGCTGTTCGACCTTGTTTACCTGATACATGTATAAGGTATGAATGATGAAATGAGGCAAGCATAATTCGAATTGATATTTTATTGGGATTTGAAAGACACTTTAAAAGAAGAACATTGATTGGCAATGAAATCATTGAGAAAACACATTTGACATCCATACCATAGCAATAGAAGCACTAGATATGGCATGTGGTTGAGATCTGTTTATATGACATAATTATGAACGTGTATTAATTTTGTTTTATCCTAAACTGACATAGGAGCAGGAAATAGAGAATGACGTCAGAAGAGGAGCACGTATCACATAAAAATGCCTTAATTAAGATGCTCCAATTAAGATGCTTAAATGGCAGTGAAAGTCAAGTGTTTGATTATAAGCGCACACAATGACATGGAAACCAACAGTTATACAGACAGGGTTTTATTCCGGATTTGATTCAACACGCCAAGAGGAACGATTGAAATAGAAAAACGGTAGGGATTCAGAATAAGTAAACATACTTTTACCAAACCCATGAAAAAAAAAATATATAGATAAAATAAATAGATAAAATAAAATAGATAGAATAAATTTGTCATTAAGCACATGCATCATTAAAGAAGCGATTTCTACATATGCAGCACAGTTGACATGGAACATTAGATATCGATGGCACAATGACTTAGATTTCATTGATCAATTCGAATTCCATCCTGAGGAATCTCCCTGTAATCATGTAATCATAACGCACAACACGCGTCCAGAGATCATAACGCACTCAGTCTGTTCGCAATAACGTTATCAACAAGTGAAAATATCATTTTGATGAATTTCAGTTACAGAGCACAAAAACATACAATATATGTTTCTGACAGTAGATAATGGATATAAGTCATGTAAGAAACCTTTCATGTTTTTCTGAAGCCTGAAGATATAATTATACATATAATATTATGATGTATAAATGTATTACCATGTACACAGAGCAGTGCAGCAAATTGCCTGGTCTACAAACAGCTTCTCTCTTCAAGTTTTAGGAGCTAGATTCCAATCCTGGATATAATATAATTATATTGACTAGTACTTATCAAGTATGGCAATAAAATTAAGGTAAAACACCATTTGTACAAAATGCAAATTATACATAGATATAAATTGTACCAGAATCCTGGAAATATTATATTGACTAGTAGTGATTATGGCAAATACATTGGCATTCAGAACAGAGATTCAGTTGACCTGACTAGATATCATCATGACATCATCGTCCTCACTCCCACTGTCACTCTCCTCGTTCTTCTCGTACTTTCTCTCAGCCGCCTGCTGGACAAACAGTGCAAGGTCATCAAGGAGAAGAAAGTCAATGAGTTGCGACGGCAGGGGAAGCGATTTGATACTGCGCTCCAAGCCACCAGAGGGGGCGCCACTGATGATCTTCCTCACAGCGTCCCTCGTAAAGAGCTTCAACGGAAGAGGCGTCTGTGTGACCCTCTGCAGCCACTCCTTCATTTCGTTGTTCTTCACTGGCACCAGATACAACGGACCGCTGGCTGACTCCATCCACACGTTCACAGCGTTCATGTCGCATCCGGCCAAGTACAGCATTTGAGCGATGCAGAAGTTTTCTTTGGTGACGGCAATTTGTATCGGTTTGACCGCCTTGTCAACCGATTGGCCACTTTTGTTAACGTCGCAGTTCGCTCGCAAGAGTTGCAGGACGGTTTCTTCGCGTCCACTGAGTGTCGCGAGGATCAGTGGCGTGTTTGCCATTTTGTCCGGGAGATTTGGGTCCATTCCGGACGCGAGCAGAATTGGGACGCACTCGGTTGGACCAGTCCACAGAGCACACGCTTCGTGGAGGGCATTGCGACCCCAGCGGTTCATGTGGTCCACACAGCAGCCTGCTTCCAGGAGGATGCTCACAACTTGCGGGTGACCTTTTCCAGCAGCTAAGGTCAATGCGGAATCGCCTTCAGTGTCGGTTAAACTGACATCAGCGCCGTGCGCTAAAAGTCGTTGAACAATGAGTGGATAACCGTGCTCTGAGGCTTCCATCAGGGCAGAGCGATCCATGTCGTTCGTGTGGTTTACATTACACCCACGCGCCAGCAGAAGTTCAACGACCCCAATGTGACCTTTCGTACAGCATAAGATAAGAGGAGTGTCTCCCTCACTCTCGGCCAGATCAATCTCAGCGCCTTTCTCCAGAATCATCTCAGCCGATCGTTGGTGTCCCCACAAACACGCCTCATGTAGCGCGGTCGTGTGATTGGAATTTGCAAAATGCACGTCACAATTCACCTCCAATAATAGCTCCACGACCTTCACATGTCCTCTGCGCGTCGCAATAATCAAGGGTGTGTCCCCCTTGGACGACTGTATATCGATGAACGCCCCTGCCGGCAGAAGCAGATCAATCATGTCCACACAGCCACGCTCAGCCGCCTCATGCAAAGCAGATCTCTCGTGCGTGTTCAGCGCATTAACATGC
>KB302105.1:110027-123695 GCA_000328365.1 Capitella teleta
ATATTGGGTCATACACCGATTTTAGAGAAAAGAACATTTTTGTAACAATTTACGTTCAACGTAAGGTTGAACGTAAATTGTTACAAAAACGTAAAATCCTCATTACTTGTAAATATACTTTTGAATCACCCTGTAGATGAGCAATGAACTCTGTGCCTAGATTTACGATGATATACTTTTAGAAGAAACACGTGCAAATTGAGGACAATCCATGTTATGCAATGTAACAATTGCTGATAAAGAACAGAGTTCCCTGGAGATGAAATATCACGCACATTCTTGATCGCTTCATTCGCGATCACAAAGTTATCAACTTCCAAGAAGGATATTTCGCACGGATATCTCACCCACAAAAAGGACAAATGATCAGTGTTGAGGCACCACAAGCTTTCAAGTAAACACAAGCAACACCGAGCTTCAAACTCAAGCATACACCATCATGAACGTGGAAAGTAACCCTTCATTTTCACACCATGAGTACTACGCTGCCCATTGGTATAATTATGAGCTATGGGTACCAGATGCCTTGATCACATCTTGTGGAGCTATGGCAATTGAACATCTTCTCATCAATTTCCTTTGAAGAGAGAGAGGCTGCTTGTCTCTATCCTGTGGTCATTGTCCGCCATACGTTGGTCATTCCTTCCGGTCAGATTCTTCTTATTAGCCAACAGGGCGTCATAACTGAGGGCATTGTGTTGCCATCAGGTATTCCATTGGGTGGCATGAGGCCTTACGATCTTGTTTACCTGATACATGTATGAGGTATGAATGATGAAATGAGGCAAGCATAATTCGAATTGATATTTTATTGGGATTTGAAAGACACTTTAAAAGAAGAACATTGATTGGCAATGAAATCATTGAGAAAACACATTTGACATCCATACCATAGCAATAGAAGCACTAGATATGGCATGTGGTTGAGATCTGTTTATATGACATAATTATGAACGTGTATTAATTTTGTTTTATCCTAAACTGACATAGGGAGCAGGAAAAATGACGTCAGAAGAGAAGCACGTATCACATAAAAATGCCTTAATTAAGATGCTCCAATTAAGATGCTTAAATGGCAGTGAAAGTCAAGTGTTTGATTATAAGCGCACACAATGACATGGAAACCAACAGTTATACAGACAGGGTTTTATTCCGGATTTGATTCAACACGCCAAGAGGAACGATTGAAATAGAAAAACGGTAGGGATTCAGAATAAGTAAACATACTTTACCAAACCCATGAAAAAAAAATAAAAAAATATATAGATAAAATAAATAGATAAAATAAAATAGATAGAATAAATTTGTCATTAAGCACATGCATCATCAAAGAAGCGATTTCTACATATGCAGCACAGTTGACATGGAACATTAGATATCGATGGCACAATGACTTAGATTTCATTGATCAATTCGAATTCCATCCTGAGGAATCTCCCTGTAATCATAACGCACAACAGGCGTCCAGAAATCATAACGCACTTAGTCTGTTCGCAATAACGTTATCAACAAGTGAAAATATCATTTTGATGAATTTCAGTTAGAGCACAAAAACATACAATATATGTTTCTGACAGTAGATAATGGATATAAGTCATGTAAGAAACCTTTCATGTTTTTTTGAAGCCTGAAGATATAATTATACATATAATATTATGATGTATAAATGTATTACCATGTACACAGAGCAGTGCAGCAAATTGCCTGGTCTACAAACAGCTTCTCTCTTCAAGTTTTAGGAGCTAGATTCCAATCCTGGATATAATATAATTATATTGACTAGTACTTATCAAGTATGGCAATAAAATTAAGGTAAAACACCATTTGTACAAAATGCAAATTATACATAGATATAAATTGTACCAGAATCCTGGAAATATTATATTGACTAGTAGTGATTATGGCAAATACATTGGCATTCAGAACAGAGATTCAGTTGACCTGACTAGATATCATCATGACATCATCGTCCTCACTCCCACTGTCACTCTCCTCGTTCTTCTCGTACTTTCTCTCAGCCGCCTGCTGGACAAACAGTGCAAGGTCATCAAGGAGAAGAAAGTCAATGAGTTGCGACGGCAGGGGAAGCGATTTGATACTGCGCTCCAAGCCACCAGAGGGGGCGCCACTGATGATCTTCCTCACAGCGTCCCTCGTAAAGAGCTTCAACGGAAGAGGCGTCTGTGTGACCCTCTGCAGCCATTCCTTCATTTCGTTGTTCTTCACTGGCACCAGATACAACGGACCGCTGGCTGACTCCATCCACACGTTCACAGCGTTCATGTCGCATCCGGCCAAGTACAGCATTTGAGCGATGCAGAAGTTTTCTTTGGTGACGGCAATTTGTATCGGTTTGACCGCCTTGTCAACCGATTGGCCACTTTTGTTAACGTCGCAGTTCGCTCGCAAGAGTTGCAGGACGGTTTCTTCGCGTCCACTGAGTGTCGCGAGGATCAGTGGCGTGTTTGCCATTTTGTCCGGGAGATTTGGGTCCATTCCGGACGCGAGCAGAATTGGGACGCACTCGGTTGGACCAGTCCACAGAGCACACGCTTCGTGGAGGGCATTGCGACCCCAGCGGTTCATGTGGTCCACACAGCAGCCTGCTTCCAGGAGGATGCTCACAACTTGCGGGTGACCTTTTCCAGCAGCTAAGGTCAATGCGGAATCGCCTTCAGTGTCGGTTAAACTGACATCAGCGCCGTGCGCTAAAAGTCGTTGAACAATGAGTGGATAACCGTGCTCTGAGGCTTCCATCAGGGCAGAGCGATCCATGTCGTTCGTGTGGTTTACATTACACCCACGCGCCAGCAGAAGTTCAACGACCCCAATGTGACCTTTCGTACAGCATAAGATAAGAGGAGTGTCTCCCTCACTCTCGGCCAGATCAATCTCAGCGCCTTTCTCCAGAATCATCTCAGCCGATCGTTGGTGTCCCCACAAACACGCCTCATGTAGCGCGGTCGTGTGATTGGAATTTGCAAAATGCACGTCACAATTCACCTCCAATAATAGCTCCACGACCTTCACATGTCCTCTGCGCGTCGCAATAATCAAGGGTGTGTCCCCCTTGGACGACTGTATATCGATGAACGCCCCTGCCGGCAGAAGCAGATCAATCATGTCCACACAGCCACGCTCAGCCGCCTCATGCAAAGCAGATCTCTCGTGCGTGTTCAGCGCATTAACATTGCAGTTAGCACTGATGAGTAAGCGCACAATATCCAAGTGGCCACAATCAACAGCAAGAATAAGAGGCGTGTTTCCTAATCCTGCGTTGGGGATGTCCGCATCAGCGTCATGCCTCAACAACTCCTGCACGCAGTCAGAGTGGCCTCCTACGACCGCCCAATGCAGCGGAGTCATGCTGATGAAGTCAGCCGAGTTCACTCCTATCCTCGTTTTGACCAGGGGCCGCAGCGCTTGCAGGTGTCCCTGCTGGGCAGCCAGGGACAGCGCTGTTTTTCCCATGTGGTCAGCCAACGCAGCGTCCATCCCATGCAGTAAGAGGATTTCAATGACGTCACCGTGGTTGTTCTCAGCCGCGGCATGTAAAGCGCTCCGTGAAGCCAAGTTCATGTGACTCAGATTGCACGCTTTGCCAAAGTGTTTCAGTAGCAGACTCCCAATATGCACATGCCCATATTTGGACGCTAGCAACATGGGCGTGTTTCCCTCAGAATCAACACTATCGACGTCGGCTCCTGCGTCTAACAACAGTTTTGCAATTTCTGTGTTTCCACAGATCGCTGTGTACAACAGAGCTGAGGCTCCTGTGTCACTCTTAAGATTCACGTCCGCCCCATAATCAATCAGAAACTGAATGACCTCGTGGTGACCCTCGACCGTAGCCAGCAGCACAGGGGTCTCTCCACTGAAGTTCCTGGCGTTGATTTCACAACCAGCGTTGATGAGCATTTGTACGATGAGCAAATAACCACATTCGGCCGCTTCATGCAGAGCTGTGTTGCCAGAAAGATCGCGGATATTTACTTGACATTTCAGCTGCAGCAGTCTCTCTACAATTGACGTCAAACCACGGTTGACAGCCCAGAAGAGGGAAGTCCATCCTTGGTTGTCTGGGATGTCAATATTAATGCGTTCATCACACAGAAGGATATGCGCACAGTCAACAGCACTTCTGACGATTGCTTCGTGCAGCACTGTGCGACCTTCATTGTCCAGTTTATTGACGTGGGAACATTTCTCGAGAACGACTTTTGTGATTTGCGGGTTCTGCTCCACGACAGCTGCAATGAGGATGCCAGCCGCGACTGACTCAGACGGATTGTGAGCGATGATGCTTTCAACCGACAACAGATCACCCTCCAGTATGGCCTGAAACAGAAACATTTATTTCACAAAACCCTTTCTGAGAATGGTCATGACCTCTGACCTTATGCAATTGCCGGTTGACTCCAAATGCATCCCCAGTCGCATGATCAGAAACCACAAGATTACAATTCAGCAGATTGCATGTGTCCAAGGAATCAACTGCATAAGCCAGATGATTATTCTGTAGATAAGAGAAATGTACATTAGAAGTCCGCCTGTTCAAATTCGTTATAAATATGTTATACAGAGTGGGCCAAAAGTAGCCTAGATCTGTTCCATGTTAAATATCTCAATGCTTTTCAATGGAGCTATGCATTTCTGAAAAAGTGTTACAAAACAGATCGCAGTGTAAGATAAGAAAAAGAAATACTTGGTATGGTTAGTCAATGCTGCTATTCCTATCATTTCTATTCCAATTTCATCACCAATGTTGATATATATTAATTAATTTGCACTCAATATTCCGCGATATTCCACTTTTGGTGGCAAACAGGGCCCCGGACCATGGATAAGCTTCATTGAAGGCATAAATAAAGCAACACTCTCATAATATTGTTTTGTTTGAGTACTATTGTTGTCACAGTAGCACTAATGTTTATCTCATAAAATCAAAAAAAAAGCAGAGAGTTTGTATTGAAGATATGACATTCCTTAATGTTCTTTCAGGGGCTCAGCTGATTTTACTCTTTTCGTGATCACACACCACTCGCATTTAAATGTTCCTCCCTCATTCAAAATTGACATTTTACTTGATTTCTTTGCATAAATGGGCGCAGAATAACATAGTTAATCCATACCAGGTAGTTATTTTTTGGAATAATAGATGAATTTTAGCAAATTTTAGAGTTTTTTGGGGTTTTTTTTATTAAAATTCGTGAAAAACACATGAACATGAAGCAGGCAAAGCCTATAAAAACACATTCAGAGAAAATATATAAATATATTAAAGACAAGATATTCACTATATATAAAATAACACTCAGGTGAATAAAATATTATGATAAAAAAATCTGTTGTTTATGTTTTTATCTGTTTATTATGATAAAAAATTTTCTTTCTAGCATGGAGTAGATAAGACTACTTTTGGCCCACTCTGTATATACACACTGCATTTCAATTCCTTTGAGATGGAACCAAACCACCAAGTTGACCGAATTGTCCTTAAGTCTGGTCGAGTCTACAGTGACCATGACCACTGTCATTATATTCTGAGGAACCGCTGTCAAAAAAATACTCTCAAGTCTCTGCACGGGCTCATATGTAGGTTTTAATTGGAGCATAAACATGTGTACCATCTAACGTATGGAGGGCTTAAATTAACACAAGAAGTCAAAGATGTTAGATAATATGTGAAAATTTATCACACGATCAGGTTTTCAACATTATTCAAGTTTTTAATCAAATATTAGCTTCAAGTACAAAGCCTCGCAGTCAGTATTATACTGCATTTGAAGGAATTTACCATCAAGTGAGGTATACAAACCTAGCCCGACTCACTCGTGCTAGCTTTATATTTATCAAGATGATCATCTATATCAACAATCAGTATATGGCTTATTTATAGCTCCCCAGGGCCCAGGGATAGCGAAGCAATTTCTATAATCTTAAATCCGACCGTATCTGAGCTCAAATGCTCAGATACAAATCGGTCTCGTTGGCTCCCTGGGTGAAACCTTAAAATGGCCAGTGTTCCGGATCTAGAAGACTGAGCGTTATGATTCCCTGTTTCAGAAGAAGTATTAGTATAAAATTAATATCACAATTAATTTCACCTTTAACAAAGCTTGCACATATTAACTTTATTAACGCAATGTCTACTGTTTTACCTTTTACATGAGGAGAGGAAACGAAAAAATGCCGACTTTCTTGAGAAGTTTTTATTTAATTCTCACGATTCCTATCTGCAACCTGCAGGCCCCAAACTTACATAGTGGGAAAATTCATCACATTCCTCGCTCAATCAATCAATAATGCAAGAATCGGTAAAGTCCAAGTTTACTCCAAGCACTGGCCACTTTAACTTTTAGGTTTCATCCAGGGAACCAATGGGATATGGTTATGTAACTGATTCAGGATGATCGTCTGTTACATGCTGTGGAACTGCTGTAATCTACACGTACTACGCTACTGTATCAGGGTATCATCATAGTTCATACTCGGAAACCACACTGTAAGGACAGGATCATATATTCATAGGGTGATAGGACTTCGTGAGATGCCAGAGATGGGGAGCTAACTTATAAGTTATTAGTTAATTGAAATTGAATTAACCAGCGAATAGCCTAATCTTTGTAGAATTATCAAGCTTCGAAACAAGAGTAACGAAGTGAAGTTGAAGGGGAGACCACTTGCCGATTGAGGAGTGTCACCCTCGTTCAATTCATCCATGCTGTCAACCAACAGCGCCCATCTGCGACT
Source organism: Capitella teleta (assembly GCA_000328365.1). NCBI lineage: Eukaryota > Metazoa > Annelida > Polychaeta > Capitellidae > Capitella > Capitella teleta. The sequence goes on from KB302105.1 coordinate 116,781, forward strand.
CAACTAAACAGGATCAGCTGTCAAACTACCGGATGTTGTGACGCCGGAGAAAAGTGCGAAATGCGATAAAGTGAAAACGCGAAAAGCGAACGAAAAACACACTCATTACGATAAAATCTTCGCAAGACAAACACAAAAGTACGTGGATTGGTTTTGAGGGTCAGACCGGCTCTTATTATTAGCTTCGTTATTTCTATTTCATTTCTCTTCATCGGGAAATATCATTAGCAAAAACCGAAAAACACACAATTTTGACACGAAAAAATATTATAGAAAAGACACGATGCGTTATGATTATATAGTTGATTATCGGCAGGTCGAGAGAGAAGTCTTTTTTTGAAGATAGAAGTACTTGTTATTGTGATTTCATTAGACATAATTTGATGCATTGGTAAACTAATATGTAAGAATACGGCAACTTACAAGTATAATAGATCAATGATATTAGTCCATTTGTTGTATGAAGAGAGGAACTTTACTTGAATAGTGTATCGCATGTAGAGTCAAAGAACATTCAGTCCATCCTTTGTCTCCGGAGCATGGAAAGTAATAAACAATACAGTAATTGTGCGCTGACATCTGTATTATATATATAATTTATTTTCGCAAATGAGTGCACATTTATAAAAAGAAGAAGAAAGAAAGAAAAAAAAAGTATTACGCAGTCTCCCCACCGAGATCGTGATCGGTTTTGTTTTTTGTCTTGTTTTTTTTTTTTTCTTTTTTTTTTCTTTTTTTTTTTTTTTTCAAATTTTTTTTGAAAAATACATAAGATATAAAACCAGGCCCACTTTTTGTTTGAAAATTGTTAATTTGCTCATAAATTCATAATGTTTTAAGCGTATTAATTTTGGCGCGCCGAAAGCGAAATCTGCAATATTCGAGTGGGCGAATGGATAATTTGGCGCGCCGAAAGCGAAATCTGCAATATTCGAGTGGGCGAATGGATAAGATCACAGACGGCGGTTGGCGCGTGAGGATTCGACGTCGGAGGTGTGTGATCAGCATTTTGCTTCGATTTTTCGTGATCTGCTTCATTGTGTACAGGATGTGATACACTTCTTCATATTACAATATTACAGTCAATTTAATTAAATTCGATGCTTATTCTGATAAAAGAGCACTATATATGCTTCTAAGAGTTGTGAGTTTATCTGTTTCTAGATTTTCTCAAAACCGTGAAATTGACGGCACCCGAGTTGGTCACTTTTCATGAACGATGTCTCATCTTGCACTGGTATATAATAAATGTAGGAAGCTTGGAAGCTCTTCTCCATATTGATATGCATATATACTGGAACCTGTGGTATTTAAACAGCCGAAAATCCAAGAAAACATATCCGCATATCGGAGTTGCGCATGCGTTAAAGACAGTTAAGTGCTTATTTGTCTGAATAGCGGTAAAATTTCACGCGCCAACGCCCTTGCGAGGCAGCATCAGAGACCACCTCCCTCCCCCACGGTTAAAGCGCACTGTTTCGAGCTTGCCCAGCAGGGGGCGCTACACTGGCTGAGCGGACATCAAGCGAATAGGGAGTTGAGCTTCTTGTTGAAGCTTCTTTGGTGTATTTCATAAAATAAATATAAAGAACATACTCTATTAGGAATTTTTTTAAGTCTAAATATTTAAGCCGGCGCTTGACATAGATCTCAGATCTATGGCCAGCCGAGAACTGGACATAGATCAAAGATCTTGACATAGATCCGGGATCTACAGGATACTCAATACGAACTAAAAGCAATCCTGACCCTGGATACAGTGAAGTAAACATCCCAACATTCTGTTCAACAGAATCTCGGAATTTCTGTTCTATTCAATCTGTTCACTGGGCTCCTTCCAGCTCACATTTTTTGGTTTACAAATTTTAACCAGTGCACTCATGTCAAGTGCATGGGTTTCTTCACAGTTGTGGATTCCTTATGGATTAACATTACATCCAGTCTCCAGATAATAAGTACGATCAGCCCTATATGTACGATTTTGTGTACAGCACTGGTACTTCAAGTGCCCGTACGATCCGAATGGGTAGTAGAATGGAGCCGTAAAACCCCATCACTCTCCCATCATGCCTTATCCTTGAATAGTTGTTTCTATGAAATGTGACGTCATGCTTAAATACCTTGGCAAAGAAAAGCCATAACAAATACAGATGATACATGCAATTCATAAGTGCGCATATCACATCTAGGCCCTGCATACATAAAGAACAGTATATGACTATATGTTAATAACCCATATATCAGATCTAACTTTATAGTGTGTTATTTATACACTATATACACTGATGTATATAATGGTGCAGCCTGTTTCCCACCGGGTAAATTATTTATGCACATGTAATAATTATACGTCACGATCAGTTGAACGTTATGATTATGTTCCGTTCCATCACCTATGAGCCTTCTAACTCGCTGTCAATGTCAGCTTAGTGTCCTTCCACCCATCGATACAGCACCTCTATGTGACATAAACATGGTGGTCATTTGATCATTAAGCTCCGAAATATTCACCATATTTGACGCAAATAGCTAACCAGTCAAGATAGTATTTAGCGTCGCTCTATCAACATTCATCAAATGGTTCGCTGAATAAGCGTAATACCATAGCCTCATATAACTGAAGTCCAGTGAACTCTAACTTTTGAAGTTTGAACCCTTCATCTTTCAGGTTATCTCGCCACTGTTCGTGGCATTCAATAGAAGAAAGCAAACGCCAACGACAACCGAATCATGAGCCGAATTTTCAAACCTGAGGTGACGGCCAGATTAGCCAGGTCAGTGCATGTAGCATAGAATCGCTGCTTTTGGCTCCCGATCGCACCATTTGACGAGTCAGTTGAGCAGTTCAAAATTGAATTTACCCGCTGACGAACTACAGATCGTATGTGATACATGTATAATGCGTTCTTATCTGCTTGATAGCTGCCTAATAGGGTAAGTGCGGACCGGAAGTAAACACCCGCCCATGCGCAGAGCATAGTTAGAGCAGACGCAGTTTTGGTGGGACATTTATATTTTTCTGGTTCACCTGTCAAATATAACCCCAGACCCCAACTCACCACAATGAGTGATACAAAATAGATCCAGTCCCAAAACGAATGGGCATCCTGGACATTATACATCATATCAACCCATCCTTCGAGGTTAATAATATACGAAAGATTGAAGCAAATAACGAGACGATGTTAGAGGTCAGACGAAGATCACGGGACGCCACAATGACCACAACGGTGTCTGAAAGGAGGGGGAGGAGGAGGGAAGAGGTGAGTTTTAGAACAGAAGGGGCCGGATTGATTTACTTGTGAAGTTTTAGGGGATTATTTTGAAGCAATCAGGTAGATTGGGAATAAATGGAGTTATTTGACAAGTGTTCCATTTTTCTTAACTTAAACCTAATTAAACTCAGGTTAGCCAACTGCCCCATGGTGCATGGAGATGGGTATCTCCTCCGGGCCAAGCTACCCGGATTCTCGAATGATGATTTCAACCGTGCCGGTGAGTGAGCAATGACACCACCAGCAAATTTTTCTTCACTATATGATTATCCTTTCTTTTGAATTCAGCATACCCCAGCCTCTTTAAATTGGGTCGAGTCGTGGAAACAGAGCGGCCATTGTTCTTCCGCTATCCCGAGCACACATTCAGAAGGTTCCTCTCAAAACATGAAGAAGTGATGATGATTGGGAATCACTCCACGATATCGAAGAGCCTCTACCACAAAGCCTCTTTTGATCTCCCAATGACTTTAGCCATGTCAACGCTGCACATCGGTGGAACATCCTTCGATGTCAAACTATCTCTTACGGAGGATTCCACAGGCGATGAGTTCATCTCCACTATCAGAAGAATTGTCTGTGTGAACATGGAGACCAAAAAATCCTGTGCAGTTCCAGCTGCAATGAAAGAGTTCTTTATAGAAACTGGGATAGTCAGCAATGTCTCCAAACCCACATTTGAGCCCTTTGGTCCACTTTCTCCGCCTGCTGATTGCTTTACTTACAAGTTAATCGTCAGGCATGATGATATGGACATACTATTTCACGCTAACAATGCTGTGTATACAAAATTTGCAGAGAACTGCGCGGCTGCTGCGACCAACGCCGGGTTTTACAGACACTTTAGAGATGACATTTGTTTCTATCTTGTACATAAATCTTCTGTTATCCACGTTGGTGAAAGTTTTGCTGGCGATGAGCTGGAAGTAATCACTTGGCAGGATGATGTTGATCACAATCTACTCTATTTTGTAACAACCAAAAATGGGAAAGACCTATGCTACCATAAATTTATGTTCTTTCCATCCGAATAAATTTCTGTTGAATCGAGGATTCATTAAATATAACTTAATGACGTGCATCCTGCTGTTGTGTTCTTGTTTGTGAAATTCATCTGAAATGGTATAGAATCTCCGCCCATTAGACTATAATCACTATAATTCATGTGACCTAGTTTCCGATTTTAAGTATGAACTAATTGATGCTGCGAAAAACTTATGAAGACACATTTCCATTACTACCATATTTCTGCGGTTGATGGGAAATGCGGATATCGCGGAAATATCTACCCCATGGAGATTTAAAATTTACCGTAGTCTCTTTTTGGTAGCTGCGCCATCCAAATATTTTATTAATTATACGTGTATGCATGTGCTCAACAGTACATACTTAGAATATATATGTTTTAAAATGCGTCTTCTCTGTTCATATTAATGAGTTTTTGGGCGATTTAAAGTGAATGAACGCTTAACATAAAAACAATTTTAGCCAAATGCTTATAATAAATGTACATGGCTGGGAATATTGATTTATTTCTTGTTTCACATTCATTTCATGCCTTTTTCAGCAAAAGCTGTTTGAAGCCGCGTTACAATGAATGATCCAGAATGAACAATACATATAGAATCAGACATATTAATAATAAAATTCGTCTGAACTATGTATAATATTATTTACGCATTTGAGTGACCCTGGTGGGAATCGAACCTACTACCTTCGGATTACAAGTCAGGTGCTCTATTGAATGAGCTATTGGGAGGGAATGAACATGTCCCTTCTAATCTCACTCGAACTATTTCTTAAGTGCACAATGTTCACGGTCTTTTTATTTGTCTTCACTAAAAATTCTATTTTATTCAGGACACTCATTGAAACTTTTTTTCTATAACACAGGAGCATACATCATTGAAATCATCCACCTTTAAACGTTTCCTCAGTTCCCTTGAGTCTTAAACCTTTATTTTCAGCAAGTTCCAATTATTTTCCTTTCAATAGATTGAAATCAGACTTCCTTGTGAGCATGCAAAAACTAGGACTATATGAGATGTGTTATCAAGTGAGCATGTAACTCAAGTCAGACTACTAGTAGTCATTTTCATGTTGGTGTATATATGATTATGAATATCTTGCTTGTATTATAGACTCATTCAATCACATGGACGTGTCATATTCTTCCAACTAATTTTTCAGGATTACGAAATTTGATGTTGAAACTGCTGATGACGATATAACGAAGCACTTCTCACTTCATGGCTTCTCATTCGGTGATTTTGACCGTAAAGGTGTGTATTGAAATATCTGTGCCACACAGCATCACTGATGTGCTGTCTCATACAGGTAGACTTGCCTTCTGGAGTGCCTGTAAAGCTTTCGAGCTCAACAGAGTTTACATGATCAAAATTGTTTGGAAGCCACAATGCTTGACAATGGTTGTCAGCCAAACTTGGGAAATGTCTCGCAGCCTTTACGATAGAGCAGCCGTAGAATACCCAATGGCTTGTAGTACTTCTGTTGAGAAAGTTGGTCCGACTTCTCTTGATGTTATTCTACAGGTTCACGACAAAGAAACTGGTGAACTCCTTGTAAATAACAGTCGGAAGGTGGTCTATGTAAACCCAGAAACATTCAAGTCGACTACTGTTCCTGACAGAATCAGCAATTTGGTGGAGCAAGGAAAACTAAGTCGTAGGACATCAGAGAAGCTAATCCTACCAGAGGACTATCACTCTTACAAGCACTATGTACACTCCATTATGGCAGCTCCAAGTGAGCTTGATCATTTGAATCACGTGAATCAGAGTGTTTACTTCAAGTACTCGCTTGACGCAGCTTATTTTGCATGGAAGAAAGGCCTTCTTCCTTCGTTGGGACCAAATGAGCCAGCAGATTGGCTTGTGCGAAGAGCAGATGCGATTTACAAGAAGCAGCTCTTCCCTCGAGATGAAGTTATCATCACTTGTTGGGAATCGAGGAAAGAACCAGTTACATTGAATTGTGTTATTCATTCCAAGGCTGATCATGTTGCCAGTGTTCAGATTATTTTCTATTCACTTGCTGATGCAAAGTTGTAACTATCTGCATCCAAGTTCAGATCATGTGATTCATCATAACATATTTAACCATGATCATTCCACCGGTGATCTTGTTTTAACAGATTATTGGATGTTACATAATGTGCAAAATTTAATTTTCCACATCTACTTTTTGCATCTTTTGTAATTTATGTGAGAAATATTCTCATGAAAACTAATAAAGTTATGCTGTATGGCTCCAATTCGTTATACTGACAAATTCGTTACAACAAATAATTCTGCTAGCTCTTGGATTCGATATATGTGTACATATTTATGGTGTAATTATCTATTGGCAACATTCTTGGCAACGGTTGAATCCATACTCCTGTATGGATGTGAAACATGGACCATGACGAAAGCACTAGAAAAATCGTTAGGTGGCTGCTACACACGAATGCTCAGTGCGGTACTTAATATCAGCTGGAGACAACACATGTCCAACGACGAGCTATACGGAGAGCTTCCCAGAGCGAGCAACAAAATCTCAGCCAGAAGGATGGAACTCGCTGGGCACTGCTATCGCCATCCAGAATTAGCCACAAGCAGGCTAATACTCGGGAGCCAGG
>KB302105.1:125036-136233 GCA_000328365.1 Capitella teleta
AGTTCGTAATGTACTTCACATGTTCAGTTTATTATCAGCCAGATAGTTGAACAGAGTTGTGGGGGCAGTCATTTATAAATTTTGACTTACATGTACATTCATGGAAGTTTGTTTGTTTGTTTTTTGTTTTTTTTTTAATTGTTACATTTTAGCAAATTTCAGAGTTTTGTTCTCAACATGGAGTAGATAGACTACTTTTGACCCACTTTGTATTATGTCGTGTAACATGTATGCTCCCTGCGACTCTATTGGGTTGACCTAATCCCTGCTCTCTGTGGTTTGCTATGTTCGTCCGACGACGCCTCAGTGGAAATTTGCATTCGAAATAATGTAATTGTAAATACTACCAGTTAGCAGGTTAGCAGATTAGTAAATTTACTTACTCGATTACTAGCTGGTTTAACAGTGGGTATTCTGCGACTCTAATAATTCCTGGAGCTTCATTTTTCATAACGTTATTTCCTGATTATTCTGTCTGGTACCAGGCTGAAGCCTGTGTCACTGAGTCACTGAGTGGGTTGGCCTATACAAAGCTCAGTCTCAATCTTTGATTGGATGAACTGATGAATCTGACCGGCGATACTCATTAGCATGGAATTTATATATATAGATACATACATACATATTATGTAGACTTATAGTTATAGATTGTTAGGGGCCTACCGGCACACACCAAAGAATACTCAATCAACCTAGCTGACATACTACAGCGAGCCCAATGGGTCTCGCTGTACGGTAAACGCATTAAACTCCAGTTCGCGAACCACGATTTCTAGAATTCCACGCTTGTAATTATATTTATGAAGGCACCAGCGTCTGCAGAGCCATACCAGGTAGACGCTGGTACTAAATTTTGTTCGAAACCAGTACCATAAACCTACTTAAAATGGATCCGCAACGAAAAAAAAGTGACATTACAGGTTTCTCTCCGCTTTCCGATTGTTGTGTCACATGACCTGCTCTCCACGTGTTATAAATAAACCAGAGCACTGCGCCTGCGTAGTGCGAAGTAAACATACACGCATGCGCATACAATTTTCCCGCGCTAAGCAGTTCAACATGCGGCCTATCTTCCCTTGCAGTTGCGCACGTAATTTATACCGAGTCTTCACAAAGGAATACGTATTAATTATTAATACGCAATATTTTGTGAATCACCAATCAGTATATGGACAATTTTATTCATTTTCATTCGAAAGTCGTGAGAAAAGTTTGAGCGGGAAAGTGAAGCATGTGCGCTTGATTACAATGCAGTGCGCATGCGCCGAGTGACGTCACTCGCAAAATGGCGTTTGTTTACTTCTTCACGAAGTTATATTTTGTTGCGGGTTTTAATTAATGTAAGTTCGACATGATGGTACTGGCTCATATTGTTTTTTCTTGGAGCATAAATATACCAGCTAACGTCTGGAGGGCTTAAACACAAGGATTTGTCGGGTAATATGTCTATATTTATCATACAATCGGCTGAGTGTGGAGCCTCGCTGCCAGTACACGCAAAAAGAAGCGGTTTACCGTCGGGCGAGGTATACAGACCTCGCCCGAGAATCTGTGCTACAATCAACCCTATTCTTGTACATCCAGTTCACTCGATTTTACATGACGTCACTCAGTATTCTCAAGATGGCTCACAAGGCGAGGCGAGTGAAGATGAATACGACCAGTTGACTAAATGTTGCTATAAATAGCAGCCAATAGCACATGTCATCGGTGCGTGCCTGTGTTATTATATGGCCAGGGAAGCAGTGAAGCCTAAAGGCCATCAGCTGATGCGTCGCTATCTCAAAATGCGACATGTATGCGACTCTATTGGGTTGACCTAATCACTGCGCTCCGTAGTTTGCTATGTTCGTCCGAGGACGCCTCCGTGGAAATTATTATTATATACTTATGGTGCGTTCTTTCCTTCTCGACATCTCGGAATTACGAGATGTCATATTTGAACTAAAAGGTTGGCGTTGAGTAAAGCATTTTATGAATGTAAATGAAAAAGATCGAAGAACACGTAGTGAAACATCATATTTTATTCCAAACAGTTTGAATGTATGTACCCAGTTGAAAATTACAATTGTAGTACTAATGATATGTAGTATGACGTATGTATATAATATATACTAATATACTATTACTATAATCTAGCTCCCCAAGCCATAGCGTAGCTACGCTACTGCATGAACAGGTCGATGTAACGGCGACTATATATATATATATATATATCATTTTATTCACAAACTCAAGTTTGTACATTTTATATGAAAAACAAAAACAGTAAGTTTAACAGAACTGCAAACAGTACTATATTTTAGAGCAATATCATTTACATCACACTGAATCCTCCTACATTGTAAGAATGTTTTTAGCAGCTAAATGTATTTAGAAATCGAAAAATAACCATCACTTGAGCTGTTACACAAGAAAATTAATAGTAATTAATATTAATACGAAGATTGTGGAAGTTTGAACAAACAACTTCTCCACCGTTGTTGTTCTCGCGTGGAAATGGACTGTATCTTCACTCGAATTTCAAAAAAACAAGAAAAGAAATATGAGTGAAGATGCAGTCCATTTCCATTGTTTATACGTCAGTCACCGCATTCATTTCTTTTCTTCTTTTTTGAAATTCAAGTACATGCATGTATACATGTTAAATAAAATCGAATCAACCATGAATGCTGTATATGCAATACCTTTTTTGGAGTTACAGTAATGTATATGTTTTGTTTTACAATACTGAAACATGGCATTATAATTGAAGTAACCATAGTAACTAGTAATGGGCTTCCGCTTCGGACTTCTACAAATATTGGCTAATCTCCGAAGCTTCGGCTTCGAATTCAATGAATTCGAATATCAAAATATTTTTTTCTCCTGCATTAATAAAACTCTCTGGGTCACTTTGTTTACTCACCAGTGTGCCAGTGCCTGCATTACTCATAGTAATTAAATGCTTGAATGCATAACAATAGAGGCTAATCAACAAAGAATGCTTTAAATCAATTCTAACACTGTCCAAACTATTGATGAGAAGAACAAACTTTCACAATTGAAGTTGTAAAATAACAATAAACACTTTAACAAAGTTTGTAAAGGATATCTGCTTTAAAGAATGATGACCATGCAAACATCCTTGGTCTAATTGAGCACAGTTTTTTTTATTCATTGTTGCTTAGGACTTTATCAGGTGAATATCAACGGGTCCACTATTGTAAATTTCGTTGAACTTATTGGCTTAAAAAAAGGCAGGGCATTTACGCACGTGACTGAACTTGATCAATCATGAATCGAGCTGTTCCAAATTAGTCTGCTGCCTGAAGGGTCGTTATTTAATTGAGCTCACAAGCCTACATAACGAAAGCACTAGTATTGCTGCATTGGTGTGGGTATATTCGGCTCCGTATTCGGCTTTGGCGAATATCATCTGCTCAAAGCTTTGTATATTCGGACAAATTCAATATTGGCCCATCACTAATAGTAACCCTGTCTAAGACGACCACTTTCAGCTGGTCCCCTGAGTGGTCGTCTTTGGTTTTACTGTAGTATGTACACTTGTATCATGGGTCGCCTTTGATGTGTGTGATGTGTAAGGGCAGTTACATGATATGCAACTTACACTCCCTATTACAACCCCACCTTTTTTAAATCATGATTACCTAAAATCTCCTAGGAGAAACCAATTGAATTTTGCAAAACTGAAGTATTCTGCAGCTTTGAGCTTTGACTGGCCTCTCTATTACTTCGGTATAATTATATCAAATAATACAGTTAAACATTTATGTGACGATGCTGTTACCAGCATTCTTCATTGCATTTAGTTGTGAGTGGCCAGCACATCCTTGAAGCTGATCTGGTAGTTCATGTCAGCTAGCTCATTCATGTCATGCCATCATTAATGGACACTTCACTTTTTTTTCAGTGATGGATGCCAATTGTTCCACTCTCCCGCGCTCAAATGTCCTATCCTTCATGGATTCAACAGACTGCAAGCCTCCAGGAATTCAGTCAAAAGAAGCTTCTCTTCAGGACAAAGTTCTTGGAAGCGCGAACTTGAAAATTGAGAATAACAATCAGCACGTGATTGAAGGTGACTCGCTTCCTGTAATCAAGACAGAATTCATTCCTGATGAATCAGCCTCTCTTGCTTCGGAATCACAAGAGTTTCTTGGTGTTGTTGTCAAGACTGAAGATACGGAGCTCCTGGTGCCTCCAAAGACCACCAAACCTGAGGAGTTATCACCAAGAGATGCTTCAATCAAAACAGATGACCCTGAAAGCGAAGAGGAAGAAAGGTACAACAGAGCAAAGCAGAGAATCTCTACAAGAACTAGAAGGAGAACATCTCAAACAGGGATATCTGCAAATGTTGACGTTGAAAAAGAGGGTATGTATGATTGCGGTTTGTGTGAGAAGAGCTTTAAAAGCGAGAACAAATTGAAGAAACACCGTAAAGTGCACTCTAAAGATGAACAAGCAGGCTTTGAATGCGGGGACTGCGAAAAGACTTTCAAGAAGTACAACGCTTTGGTGAAACACATGCGAGTGCACTCAACGGCTAAGCTGTCTGAGTGTACCGTGTGCCACAAGATGTTCACTCGTTTGTCTGCATTACAGAGACACATGAAAGTTCACACTGGCGACGAAATTTATGAATGCGCTGAGTGTAAGAAGACTTTTGTGGAAGAGCGAGCGCTTAAAAGTCACATGGCTGTTATGCATGCTGCTGAGAACCCGTTCGCATGCACAGCGTGTGATAAGAGCTTCCCTTCACAGCAGTACTTGCAGAACCACATGACAGCTGAGCATACTGAAGTGAAACCCTTTGAATGTCAGTTGTGTCATAAGACCTTCGCCTGGGCTTCGTCACTTCGATTGCATATGAAATTGCACAAAGGTGAAAAGAAATATGAGTGCAACGTTTGTTTTAAATCCTTTGCTCAGCTTGGTCATTTGAATGTCCACATGGTGCAACACAGCTCACAGGGTGCCCACCAATGTGACCAGTGCCCTCGGTCATTTGCCTACGCCAGCCATTTGAAGCGACATGTGGCTACCCACACGAATATAAAACCATTTGCCTGTGACGAGTGTGGCAAGACGTTTGTGCAATCGTCCAATCTCAAGGCTCACCAACGGACGCACACAGGTGAGCGACCCTTCGTGTGCAGCACATGTGGCAAAGCTTTCATGCAAAGTTGCCATTTGAAAGTGCACATGAAATGGCACATCACCAAGAAACCTTGGGGCGAAGACAAGACGTTCATGTGTCCCACTTGTGGGAAGACGTATTATTGCCCAAGTGGCCTGAGCAGGCACGAGCGAATACACACAGGAGTGAAGCCGTACGCTTGCACATCGTGCGATAAGAGGTTTACGCAACGAGTGCATTTAACTGCGCACGTGAAGAAGCATCACCCAGAAGAGGGCAGCGTCAATGCCATCATTGCAGAGTGCACTGCTCAAAGTCAGCGCTGATTGTTGCCTATACCTTGTATCGATGCAAAGTGTTTATTAATGAATGCATTATTGTACTCTTAGGAGATCCAAAACTCATGTTTACGCCTATGAATAAACTATTTTATATAATATAATGCTGTTGATACACTAGTATCTCATGTTTACGCTCAATTCACTCATATTTTCCTCATCAGTCACACCATAATAATAATAATAATAATAATATATAATAATAATAATAATAATAATGACGGATATTGAATGTTAGGAAAATAAGTTTTGTAATTTTTTTTCTATTTCATGCATTTTTCATATATATATTTATTTTTTTTTTTTTTTTTTTTTTTTTTTCATTCCATGAGTTCGCGGACTCTGAACTCACTTTTCGACTCATTACGTCCCACCTAAACTTACATCTACGAACTCTTCACTGTGTACTACTTTGCATCACTGTTCAATGGTGAACATTCAAGGTCACTGCCCTCGTGGTCACTGATCTATTGCATAATGTTGTACAAACACTGGAAACCCTAACGTCCGGAGAACAACAATTCACATAGCTGATGTCCCCAAATGATTCGGCAGGTCGTATTACGCAATCGATTCTTGTTTTGATTTAAATTAGACATAAGCAATAATTTGGTATCTGCCATTTAATTAATTAACGTCATCAGCAGCAATTTCTATCTTTGTCAATATTTGTTGCACGTGGCTAGAATTAGTGTCAAAATGAGCGACTATAATCACTGATTCATAATACTAACCCTTAATTAGCTTTAATTACTTCCATTTAAGTTAGTATTAATTTGTATTTCTTTATTTGTAGCATATACTCAAGTCTGCGTCAGCTACCACTTTTCTGTATTATTACCTTTTTTTGGAAAATAATAAACATTATCTTTATCTAAATTATCTAAATTCTGTTTGAACGTTAAAAAGCAATTTTAAATGTGAGTTTTTACATTTTACATATAGAAGCGCTCGTGCATATAAAAGGTGCGAGTTGATGATTTGTAGTGTTTTGAATGTATCTCAAACAGAAAACGCCTTTGTCACAGTGTAACGACCTGAATTCAATCAGGCGCAAGTTGGAGTCAGTTAGGGAGGGAAGTTGATTAAAAGGAGTGTCTACGAATAGAGCGGCGCTGTACGGAGCAAAAACCCTGGGCAAGGCTGCCTACATAGACTGAGCAACAAAAGAAACTATACAGTTTTATATTGATTGTATCGTAGGTTCCCAAAAAAATGAACTCTTCATACACGTGTCTTAAACGGTCACTCAATTAATTCATGAAGAGAAAAAGAGGTAAATTGTGCTTGGTTGAACAGCAATAGAGATGAACTAAGAAAGTTTTTCATTTCGGAGTCTGTGTAATCGCTTTTGTAGGGTGCTGCAAGCACTTGCGATGGACCTTTGGAAGAATTGGCTGCACTGGCCCAGGAGAGGATCCGAACTCCAACCCGCAGCATGCGTCAAATGTGCATGGCCCGTATTTAGGACATGGGAGGCCATATTCAGTATCGATGAAAATTGTTATGCATTTCTTTCAATAAAATAATCATTCCATGTAAAGTGTGATTTTGCGTTTTGACCCCTACCCCACATTCAACATCCTTGCTGATTCCACGTGACCACCAGAAAGTCCAACTTTCGAATATTTAATCATGGATATAGATACCCAACACACTCACTAATCATATAACCTAACCACGATAAATTTAGTTTGCACTACTGTATAAGTTTTTCAAAATACACATAGTTTTTTTTTGTTTTGTTTTTTTTTTGTTTTTTTTTTCATTTTGCTCAGTGTACAAAAAATGCAAAGTGACTTCGCTCTATACTGGAGTCAGTTAGACCCGAAAAAACGTCGATCGGGGGCTTTTGTGAGCACAGGCAAAAACTTGGTTCACGTATTCTTGCATGGGGTCCGTTAGATGACTTTTGGCCTTGGATACAACCAGGGCTCGATATGAGCGAAAAAGTTAAAAGACTCAAAGTGGCCACTTAAGTGGCGAGTAATCAGGGAATTTTTATTCGCCACAATATATTTTTTTACGAAAAATATAGCATAACACGCATAGATATCAATTGTTTTTCATATCTGCACGTACTTGATATCCACTATGTTACTTTCTCAACCAATTTTAATTTAGGTCGATCGTCTGTCGATCGAAAATATTAGATTTGGCACAAGTCTAGCTTATGTCCGGATATTGGAACTTTGGAGCAATCTATGTATTTGTCTAGACAGCTGTAGTCCAAGGATAATTGTTTTTCGACAAAATTGTACAATATGCCCTTGATTACCTCGAGACACAATATTAGTGAGATACAAAATATGATATCGATGCTTTGTGGCAATTGGATGTGCCTCAGGTAGCCAATGAGTTATTTCATTAGAACTGGCGACAACAGCCACCCGCGTAAATATAATTATAAACACATGGATGGGTCTAGAGTATACTAATATCCTTTAGCGGTCACGAGCCAAATTTGGTATGTTCTTCCAGAACTTGAACAATTTGCTATGCAGTCTTACTATTAGGTGGTTGTCTCAATAAACGAGCAACTGGTGGACCTCTGTATGGAATGTTTATTCTCAGTGGCACATCTGCTTCAGCCAACTGGCAGGTTGGTTTTTCACACTTGGATTTGTAATCCAATAGCAAGAGGTCTTCTCGCAGGGAGCTTTGGTTGGATGCAGTGCTGGTGCTGCTATCAATCTTTGGATTGTCTCGGGATCACAGTATCTGCATGCATATAGTAATTTGATCCGTTTCAGGCGTGGTGTACAGAATATGTGTGCTATTTGCTTCCTATGGT
The DNA here is from genome assembly GCA_000328365.1 of Capitella teleta. Classification (NCBI taxonomy): domain Eukaryota; kingdom Metazoa; phylum Annelida; class Polychaeta; family Capitellidae; genus Capitella; species Capitella teleta. The sequence goes on from KB302105.1 coordinate 133,312, forward strand.
ATAAAATTATTGGTTTCGTGATCACACTATCAGTTGGCTGGATAGCCTCTCAGATCTTCAACACCGATGCGTACAGTACCACGGACACAACAATGACCTCACTGCTTCGTGTCAACAGTTAACAATCCAAAAAAGACGCAGAAGGCGATTGGTTCTCGCCTTTGGCTGCCATGGAAGCGATGTGCGCATTTGCTTCACTGCCGCCCCTCCAGATGAGAAGCATGTCATGCTGGTGACGGACCAGCTCGAAGCAGATGCCATTTAGATGAATTATGTATTTTTAATTTTTGCATACATTTTTGTCGACATGGTGTATATAACATTTTTTTATAGGCCTTTAGCTATATATATACAGTGAAACCTCGATGTGTCGAACACCCGTCCCTCGAATGTCTCCCTGTGTCGAAGTGTTTTCGAAGTCCCGACGATTCTCCTATACTTTACCATTAGCATTAACATCTGTCCCTCGAACATCTCATTCTCGAATTTATCCCTGTGTCGAAGTGTTTTCTGTGTCCCCGAGACATATTTTCGATCTATAGCTCGAAGTCGAAAAATTCTATAAACATATTTCTCAGTTTGGTTACTTCAAAGAGAGTTAGGCACAGTTGCTTACAATTAAAACATCAAAACATCCCCGCCCCACAAAGCAGTCGGCAGCCTTTATCTCTCCTCTCTTTAAGCCGCGACCAGAGCGAGGCTGACTCCAAAGATCAACGGACCGTGGATCTCAACTAAGGCATTAAATTGTTGTTGGTGTGCTTGTGATGATCTTTAATGAATTGCCGACCAAAAACAGTTCACATTCGAAGCGAGAGTTAATTCAAGAAATCCAGCCTTACATCTGTTATGAACTTTCTGGCAGCTTTAATATCAAAGCACGCAACAATAATATCAAAGATGTTTGTTTAGAGTGTTTTTGCGAGAAACAGTAAAAATCTAGTGACCAACAGTCTTCAGCATCATTAGATAATCAGCATCGCTATGGCTACAAAACACAAGCTAGATGTGAAGACACTTGAGACCTTTAGAGCTACGTAAACAACCTTCTGTGGAATTCTTTTTTCCCCAAGACTTCCAAGATAATTTCATCTTTTGGCATTACTTTTTTATTAATATTTGTTAATTACTGTTTCAATCACAAAATCATAGCCTGTCGCGGTTTATAAGTGCATGGCGCATATCGTCAATCAAAACGTCAGAACACGATTTGAAATCATAACGGTCATATCATAACGGCCTCGATCCCTTCGTCGAAGTATCCCTAAGTCGAAGTAATTGAGCTAACCCCACGAACTTCGACACATCGAGGTTTTACTGTATATACAGAGTGGACCAAAAGTAGTCTATCAACTTCATGTTGAATATTTTTTGTGCATTTCTGAGACAGTGTTACAAAACAGATCGCAGTGTAAAAACCATGCTAAGATACGAGAAATAATTACTTGGTATGGTTAGTGTAACATGTCATGCTGCTATTTTTATCATTTTCATTTCATAGATGGTGTTGCCGATTTATCTAAATCAATAGAGTTCACCTAACTTTATCAGTAATGGCTGCAAACAGGAACCCGGAACATGGATAAGATTCACTGAACGCTTAAATAAGGCAACTCTCTCGTACTATTTTTGGTTAGCGTCTGCGGAAGCCAACCTTTGATATCACTTTGGACACACTTCTTCGACTCTGATTGGACAGTCCAAATTTCTTCCAATCAGAATCATAAAATTTATGTCAATACGCGTGCGCACTGTTACAAATCAGGACAATGGATTATGGGTCAGGACGCATTTTAATTCATTCAATTCTTCTCGTGCGAGTGGGTTATGGAAAAAATTAAGCATCATTCCATTTCTTTGAACGCGGTTTTAAAATGGGTTTCAGAATGTACAGCGTCCAACCGATCAGTGTTCTGAGATGTATTCATGAATATGTATGAGATGGGTGGCATTGGACGTGGTTACTTTCATGAACTTGGCCTCCGAGGTCATCAATGGTTGTCTCACTGTGTGACCTTGTCATGTTACCAGATTGTAATTGCATGCACATTGTTAGAATATTATGACATCGTTTGTGCCATTAAAATTAAATTATTCTTGTGCCTACATGTATATAACTAATTACCAGTATGATAATAATAAACAAGACCACCTAGTAACTGGGATGACTATTTCTGAATTAGAGAGAGGTGGACCTACCTGAGAACTACACGCTATTACTATCCTCGATCTAAGTACATGATTACATGTGCGTCAAATACATGCTTCAAATAGATTGTTACGTTGTCTTGTTTATTTCTATTTTTTATTAAGCGTTGGCATGCTTGGCACTCTTGGCACCATCTCCTGACGTCCATGTTCATGCGATGCCACACATATCGTTCTTGAAACAGCTTCTGGGTCCCTCTGATGCCTGGGTGCGACAACGCATGGAGAATATCAAATGCTTCTTTCCGCAGTGATGGCGGAAGGAGTGGTCTAGGAAAACCCAACGACGTGTCACAAAGGAGCGTGGTGCCATCTGGTTTTAGTTGCACATCTTCCAACTTCAACCCAGTGATCGATGTCCTGGCATCCCTCACGTAATCAGATGCCTATTGTTCCTTCTTAATCCCGACGTTGTGAGAAATGCCCACGGAAACTGCTTCAGTCGGTGCTCTAGACAACACATTGGCCACAACATTTGACTTCCCATCACGGTGCTTGACATCCACTAGATATTCCGCGATGGTGGAGAGGTGGCGGTGCTGACGTGCTGACCATGGACTTCCAGCCTTTTTCCATGCCATGACCAGTGGCTTATGGTCCGTAATCAGTGTGGCTCCTCTGCCCTCCAGTAGGTGTCTGAAGTGACGAGCTGCAAGATGCGCTGCCAGTAGCTCCCTTTCAAAGGCGCTGTAATGCTCTTCAACTCGTCTTAGG